>LS533685.1:98850-122686 GCA_900490775.1 Pristionchus maxplancki | reverse complement strand
CAACAACAACAACAACAACAACAACAACAACAACAACAACAACAACAACAACAACAACAACAACAACAACAACAATGGCGTTGAGGATGCCAGCGGAGCGGTGAACGGCAACGTGCTCATGGGCGTGGCAGTCGAGTACAGCGGTGCGATGTCAATGGTAGTCATTAGCAGCTTCTGCGCCTCTAACATCGTCTCCTTCATCAAGTCGAGGTCAGTTCTGGAGTGACTGCAATGCACGCAGAACGACTCGATGCAGTCGCCATCGAAATTTAAAGAACGAGTGCAACGCGTTGCGACAAAGTACAGAATCTAATCGCGTCATTACTCACACGCTAGGTCGACTGGTGAAAAATGAGGGCACGGCGACGTGTAATATGAGTGTTCCCTCAAACGATACCGACGTTTCAGCAACACGATGGCAGCGCACACGCGCGCGCTCCAGATGCAGTTGTTTCGGGCGCTCGTGGTGCAGGTCTGCGATATGAAACACACACACACACACGCACATACCCACATGCCCACACATATACACCCACACACACACGCACACACACACACATACACACACATGACATGACATGACATGCTCTTGCAGTTTCTTGTTCCTCTCATCTTCTGCATCATTCCTCTCCTCGCCATCACAATTCTGCCCATGACCGGGATCAGGCTCGGAGAGGCAGGCAATTTCCTAGGCATGCTGTGCCCGATCTTTCCCACCATTGATCCACTCATGGTCATTATGATGCTGCCAAGGTGCTGTCACATGCAGTGCAGTGCGAAATACGAGCAATCGTCTCTTCATTTAGCGCGGTCTCTCGCCCGGCCGACCGGTGAGAGAGTGCGAGGAAAGAAAAGACGATTTCCCGTATTTCGCACTCAAACGCGCACGCTCTCCGCAAGACGACGGCCTTCCTTACAGGTTCCGAAACATGGTGGCAAACTGGATGCATGGCACTGCGCAATCGCTTGGGACGATGTGCCGGGCACCCTCAGTTGCTCCTCAACGAAAAGTTACAAATACAATGTCACTCAAATAAATTGTTGGCTTGCCACGAAACGAAATTTGCATGTGTAAGCGTTTTTTGACCTACAACTTCAACCGCTGTTTCTCGATTCATTTTTGACCTTCCCAGTTATAGCTTGTCTATATCCCCTCGTAATCTTCTTATCTTCAAACGATTAAACTGGGACACATTCGAAACTAGCAACCTACGGTTGCTACGTTGTTCGCCGGGTGGCGTGCAACGGATAAAATGCACATGAATAATGTTGCAGAAGTTCCACCCTGAAGCTTACTTTTCAATAGAGAAAGACTCAATGTATTATTATCCTGCAAAAGAAGTTAGTTTCGTGTAAGTTTTCCATCATGATTTGTCCTGAACTTATGAAATGGCTGCATTTTACAGAAATGCAGAAACCGATTTCGAAAGAATACAGTAAACGCGGGTTTGCTACAAAACGGAGAAAAAGTTAAACAAAAAAGTCGCATGACCGATTTGGCTGTAAATATAGATTTGGAATCGCCTCGTCAAGCCGGTCCGATCTGTGTAGGTCACTTTGCCTGCACGGCCCTCTACGAAAAGTTCGTTATGTCATTTTTATTTTTGATATTGATAAAAAATGAAGTAGACAGGCGTGATCAGTATAAAATTCTACCCTAGTGTACATTTTCGCTTAATTTTAGTGATCTGGAGTGCCGAGAAATTCCACAAAAGCCGTTTTCGACGTGACGTCATCTGGAGCCAACGGAGGCTCAGTATGAAAAATGAGTGTGCCCATCGTCATCAGCACCCTCGAGAACCCCAAAACCCAGAGTTTCAGAGAATCGACCTATTTGGGCTGTGCCAGATCCAGCCGGATCTGCTCGAATCTTAGGCAAACGGCCTCATATGATGATTGAATGCTACGATGCAGAACAATACAAATGATTGAATACAGGAAACCGCATGTTTTATAAAAATGAGAAAAGGATGAACGAATCTAGACTCTAGTCTTAGATTCAAGTTTTCTTTGATATTTGCCTTTTTCTGGCTTAATCTGCTCAACTAGCTAGGATTCGGCTCATCGGCTTCCGCGAATCCTGCTCATTAGACTTAGGAAAGATGATTCTAGAGTGGTTCCAATCTTGAATCGATCTGTAGTCGACGGAAAACTCGTCAGAGATTGACTAAGTTCTCCCGACAGTCTCTCTGTCTTCTCTCGAATGACCAAATGAGTCCATCGATTCCTTCAATTTAAACCAAATCGTCTTCTTTCATTCCCTTTAGTGTTCCTTTCATTTTCAATTGCGTTCAACATCCACAAGTAATGGTTTCATCTTTATTTTTTAAAAATTTTTGTGAGGAATCCTCTGGAAATGTATTTGTGCTATGATGAAACCATACTAATTCTACGTATGGAGAACAACAAAAAAAATGATAATGTAAACGGGAACAAAAAAACTAATCTATAAGATGATTAAGGGGAAAAAAATGAATAGGAAAAGAAAACAGGGTCAAGAATGGATGAGAATGGAGGTCAAGAATGGATGATCTAGGATTTAAAAAAATGATGTACGCTGTTCCTGAATTCTTCTGGAACCCGATGGGGATTCCTCCTCTCTTTCCATGCGACGTTGTGTGATCTCGATTCCTCCCTTGTTACGAGTTTCCTGGGTTTATTCCATTTATCAACCATCTGGTGACAGTAACAGACTGACTTTTCGCTTTTCGGTGCGTACTGCAGTTCCGTCCTCCACTCTCGTCTCTTTCTCTAGAAACGTTTCAGACCATGCTCCCGAACGTCTTTCCTTGAAGATCACCGAAGTCATCCGCTGAGAAGACAATGATTTATTTTTTCTAACTCTTTCTAGGATCATCACTTTTCCTATCTAAATTCTTAATTCCACACTTCTCCAATAATTGCTTCTTGGGCATTCTTGTCCATAACCGTCGTGGTTTTTGCGTCGTACTCCGTGGTGGAAGTGTTGCTCCCTGATAATTTGCGCGTTTTGATCACCCGAATTTGTGTTTGATGACCACAAACCTTGTGTGAATGACCTTTCTCGGAGATCGGGGGCGGGGGTGTGTACTCAGCCTCTTCGTGTTGTTCGTCGAATTCCTGTGATCTCTTCTGAGAGCAGACGATAAAAGAAAAAAATGTTCCCTCACTTCTCAAATATTGGATGATCGGATGTTTCAGTATTCTCGAAACGAGCTTGGCGAGGTGATGTAAGCACCTAGAACGATGTTATTATCAGGCGAAAAGCATAGAGGATGGTGATACGAGAAATACTCGAAAATGTAATTCACAAATAGCGAGGGAACTTTCATGACTTTCACTCAACGAAAACAATAATGTGTGAGGGAGGTAGGTTGTAACAGTGAAGTAGGGGAACGGATGAGAGTTATCAACAAGTATAGGGGGGAGGATCAGCTGTTGATCAGTCGACAAGAGAACAACGAACACTTTATCAGAGCGACAGCAACGCATCTTTTCACTGTTATCCCGAGCATGAATTGGATCCTTCTAGTGGGTGGATTGAATGGAATCGCTTCGATAGCCTTCTCCCCATCTCCATCACAGCGCGACGATAGTCGTTGATGAGAAGAATGATGGCCAGTGGGTCGACTGAAAAAAGAAGCAAATTGGATTTTGTAATTATCGATCACACACTACGTTCTACTCATTCTCATTGCGTGATCGCAAAAAGAATTAGAAAGAAAAAGTAACGCGAAACGCTTACTGATCGGATAAATAGACAGAATGGTGGTGAGAAACCACGTGGGAGTAGAGAACGTTGATGATCTATTGCCTAGGAAAGGAGCCAGGAGAAAGACAGTGCTCGAAGTGTAGAGAAGGATGAGCGGGATGAGGAACTGAAATAATCAATCAGGATTTTTCAAAAATAGATCGACAGCTAAAGTATGCGCAACCCTTACTTGGACCATCAACGCAACGAAGAGATGACGATGATGATTTCTCCAGGCGTCGCTATTTCGACCGTTGCTTGAAAGTTGACGAATGATACTGAAAAATCCTTCTCTCTCCTCATTTATTTGCATTGTAGTGTTTCAATATGATGTGAGAAATTGAGCTTACTATGCGGAAGAAGCGATTATCGCAATGACAAAGGAGCCGACGAGCGCAACTACGAACAACGTCGTCAGCAGAATGTTAGTGGCCATAGCACCGGAGTTGCCCTGAAAAAAAAGAATTATTGAACCTAGTTATGGAGTGTCTCGCTCGAACTCACATGCGCTCGAAAGACCACGATCTCATTAGTCGGATCTCTCAGAAACGGCGAATTTATAGAATTGAAGTACTCCCGAAGCTTTCTCTCGTAGTTGAAACCAATCAGTAGCGTATATTTGCACACTAGTAACTAATCTTAGATGGTAGACGAATTGTGTGTAGGTCAATACTGCCCATACTATCGAGATTGAAAGGAATATGATACAAATGAAAGCCATCTTTCTCCAGTCGAGATATGAGACGTGGTAAGATTTACTGGAATTTCTCATTTTCTAGGGTCTGGAATTTAGGATTAACCTGCTCATAACTATTGCCCGAAAGACAAAGTGGATCGAAATAATAACGAAGCTCATTGAAATCAGACCACAATAGATGGATAGAACAAGATTGCTCTGAATAGGTCCAGGAGAGAAAATCAAGAAGAGATCGCCAGATACAATTACTATCTGAACATTATTGTTCAAACAAATTTGAGCTGTGTAACAAACCGGCTCCAGCACACCCTGAAACATCGTGTAGAGCAGATCCGAGATCAGAAACAAGGTGAGCAATTTGCGATACTCTGATAAGTCCTTGCGCGATTTTGTACTAACTATGTACAATGCGCCAAGGTTGAAGAGTAAACCGAGAACTGATATAACGTATTGAATGTCATAACAAGACCGCTTACTTAGAGGAACGTAAAGTAGTGGAGCTATTGCCATTCACTAGCGGCGTATTGAGCGAAAAACGATGTTAAATGGACTGGAAAAGTTGGCTACGTTGTACCCACGAAAGCTCGAAGTAGATATTACTGATACGTGCCGGGAATAAGTATGGGTAGGGTATAATTTGATTCGCGTGGACCGAATGGTAAACACTCATGCAGGTGCCGTGTAATTACATCCACTGAACGAGTGATGCCGGACCGAAAAGATAACTGCGTTTGATCTCGGAATGTGCTGTATTGTGATTCTGACAAACAAATGAGTTTATCGTCGAAGAATCGCAGATTGGTCAACGTGAAGCAAGAAGAGACAAGGAAAGTGATGCTTGTAGTTGGGCCCATCGCCACATGAGGTCTCAAAAAATAAACTTAGTTAATTAATCTTTGATTATTTACCGTTGCATTAGTAATAACATTCTTCAATGGATTCATTTCAATATGGTGACGATGTCGTTTGGTTCTGCAATTCCCATTGGATCCATAAAAAGTCAACGAAAATTAATTACGCTGTCCAAACCGCCACTGCTTCTCCCTTTATCCCCGAGAAATCGCCGAATTGTAGGTAGCCGATCTAAAAAACGACGATTATCCTCCATTTCCAGTATAATTCTCACATATCCTCCGTGAAATCCGCCAATTCCCACAGATTGATGGCTCAAATGTGCACTGGCGTAGTTATTGCCGATGCGAACTCGGCTTTTCACGTCTATTTTAGAAGAAAAGTCGACGGGTTTCCAGTGGAATCTGTAGGTGAAAAACTCCAATCGTTATGTGAAAAATAGAAACGAACAATGTCAGATTTCGATATCGCTTTGGTGTCGAGAGGATACGGAAGTTGCTGCAGATCTGAGGTTGATTGAATAGAGTCGGGCGGCGGTTGCAAGTTGAAAGATCTCATCGAGCAGATAAAATAGAGAAAGCAAGAAACCTCACTTTCTCATTCTCCTCACGAGATGTTGGAAACCACGCACAGTATGTGCCGTTTTCCGTTTTCTTTGCTGCTCCGAATTGAGCGCAAGAACTTCGATCATTGACTTTCCTGAAGTGAGCATTTCTTTCGGCCCAGCGAAAAAAACAATCGTCTCTCATTTCGACATAGTATCTCGTCAGTCAGAAAAAGAAAAGAGAATAGGGAAGTGAGAGAGTCAGACCGTTGAAGAAGAAATGCTCACCTCGCAGCAACAAACGAGGCGGATTCTATCGCGTGCATGAATGGAGGATCTTTATCTAATCGAGGGGCAACGAGCAAATCCTTTGTAGTACCTATCAACTCTTCCTTATCATTGACTTGAGCCCAGAACTCGGATGGGAGCTGCGATTATTGGCAACAGTAATGACAAAATAAGGGAGAAACAACTTACCGTTATTGAATTACTCGATCTCAAAATAGAACAAATGAAAAGTATCAGAAACATAACTATGGGAGTTTGGATGATGCGAGAATATGATCTGAAAATGATCCGTCATTGAGATAAGAAGGTGACAGGTACACGAAAGGAGTACTTTTGATGGGAAACGTCTGAGTTTGTCTGCAGGGTGCAAGTGAAATTGTGATCGAGTGACCGTAAAGTGCATAATGACTAGACCCTCGTATTATTGCAAGCACTCTAACAGAAATGAGTTACTAATATCAATTTCAATTTCAGAACGAAATTTATCGTAAAGAGAAGGGACATTTCAATTCCATCCGTATAGTGAATCGTCCATCCTCAGTGTCACTCATCCAATCGAGATGTTGTTAGGTCCTCTTCTCTTCCATCTCTTTTCCTCCACGCCTCATCCCCTCTTTCTTCCATCTTCCATCGAGGGACGCCCACTCGAGTTGCTAGGGCACATGACTGGCTTTCCTCCCGTTCCTCTATTCCTTTCCTTTCTCCGCTCTGCTTAGTCATACACATCTAATCGTTTTTCGTCCATACTCCACTGTATAAGACGATGGAATCTGAGCCCCCAGCCCCATCCTTCATCTCGGATCAAGAATTTCTTTCTGTGAGTATAATAATATTCATGCAAAGTAGGCTTTGGCTCTTCAGTTGCTGCAAAGAATGGGGCACACGGGGCAAACCCCAATCGTAATTAAAACCGAAAGTGTTATGCAAAATTTCTCAAGCGGTGAGCACTGAAAAATTAAAAAAAATAAAAATTTAAAAATAAAAATAAAAATAATCATTGCAGGCGGAGTACTGTTGCAGCTACCGCTTCAGCTCATTCAACCAATAATAATACACCCTGTACCAGCAATTTATACTATCTCAGTGCCACTTTATCAACTTCCATCGGATTCGACGCAAATTTTGACTGCCATTTCGTCCGATGAATTAAACAAAACTATTCTCTCAAACCAACAAGAGGCGATAATTCTTCCCGGCGCACTTGACCACCAAAATAGGGTTACTAACTATTCAATTGCGTATTCAACTGCGTATATATTTGCAGACCGGCAGAGAGCTTGGTCCACCTAGTGCATCAATAAGTACTAATCATTCTTACTCTCAGGAGCAGTTGACTGCTGTACTACAGGCGGTTCAGTGAGAATTTTTTTTTTAATTTTCAATTTTTTTCAATATCAACACTTTTTTATGCAGAAACGATTTCTTCTCTGTCCCAAGTGCAGCTGAGAAGTATGGAATCTCTTTTTCGACACTATGCCAAAAAGTTGGAGATGAGAGAATTGCGCCCATCAAAGAGACCGCCAATATGAAAACGATCAGTCCCCAGGTGAGAAAAGGGTTGAATTTGCTGAAATAACTTGCCATTCTCAGTCGAATTTCGGCTCCGTTTTGGAATCGATTGTGCACTCAGCGTCGGAGAATGCCGAAAAGTATGAAATTCCCCTCGAATCAACGTTTTCTCTTGCGATGAGGAAGAACAAGCCTAAGAACAAGGCTAATGAGGTAACCAATTTTAATTTGCAATTCACAGAAAAAAACAAATGTGTATAGGACAACAACAAAAGCAACAAAGAAACAAGTTCTAGTCGCCGTTTTTCCGTGTGCCCCCAGACTTATACTGCAGCTACTATGATCAACGCTATTGATGCTGTCAAGTAAATTTTTTAACTATCAAATATATTTTTATCCATTCCGTATTTAAATTTCATTCCGTATTTAATTCAGTACTGGTCAAATGAGCGCAAGTAAAGCGTCGGAACACTATGGAGTGCCCTATGTATCTATTCGTTGTCGTTTGCAGAAGAAGTTTGAAATTGATAATGGAATCAAGTGGAATCGGGGAAATGGGGACCGATACACTCAAGAGGAGTTGAAGAAAGCGCTAAATGCTTACGAGTTAGTTTTTTCCTGAAATATTGTGATTAAAGGAGGAGGGGCACGAATATAGCACGCTGTAAACTAAAAATTCTGCTCCTGGTGCGCGGCAAAGGTCTCTCTCGAAATTTTGCACATCAAATTAAAACACTGTATTTTCAATTCATTTCTTCATTTATTCGATAAAAATGCAATTCAACCAAAAATATTACAGAAAAAATTTGCAAAAATTTCCGCGAATTTTTTGCACAGCAAATTTTTTCACAAATAAAATGCAGAGCAAAATTTTCGCGCTTTACCGAGCTCTCTCGGTCGAACTCTCGTTGAGAGCTTCGAGCAAAACACTTGACAGCGGAGGGGTTCGAACCACCGACTGCCGCATTGAGAGCGAAGAGCGTAACCAATGAGCTATGAGTGACTTTTTCCTCACTCTTCGTTTTCGAGCTTTGAACCGACTGAGAACAAATAATATGAATTATTCACTCGTCTCTTTTGCTTGGTAAGTAATATCATTTCACTAATGAGACTGCTCAAAATATCAAATTAATAATTGATTGTTAAATTCATTCACGCGCTATACTCCGAAACACATGGAAATTGCACAATTCCCCCAGCGGAGTCATTACTCGAAAACGAAGGGTGAGGGACAAGTTACTCATAGCTCATTGGTTACGCTCTTCGCTCTCGATGCCGCAGACGCTGGTTCGAGCCCCTCCGCTGTTAAGTGTTTTGCTCGAAGCTCTCATCGGCAGTTCGACCGAGAGAGCTCAGAAAATCGCGAAAATTTTGCTCTGCATTTTATTTGTGAAAAAATTTGCCGTGCAAAAAATTCGCGGAAAGTTTTGCAAATTTTTTTATCCTAATTTGTTTATTTGCATTTCTACTAATAAATGGAGGAATTTTGCATGAAGTATTCGTCTTGTGAATGTTTTGCATCTTCTATAATTTTATATAATTATTTGCTATAGAAATGTACATTGCGAATATAATGCAAGGATAGACAAAAAATGGACGTCCGCGCAACAGGAGCAGAATTTTTAGTTTACAGCGTGCTATATCTGGCTGGATGCTTTATCGGCGTCAGATATTCGGGATAATCCGACCACAGCTCTGAAACGTTGTTCTATAAATCCGCTAGAGCTGAGATATGCGCGTTTGGCTGTATGCCAAGTCACCCTGCCGTGCAGGCACTAATCCGAAATGAGAGAGGGAGGGTGTACAATGGAGAGAGTGCGCATGCAAATCGACAAGCGCCGCTCGCCTATGATAATTGAGTGTTCTTTCGTGCCTATCCACCTTTAATGCATGACATTATTGCAGTAAGAACAGCCTCACATTCAATGTTCACGTGTGTTCAAAATTCCCTACAAAATGATAGTAAAAGCAGCCCGCGATGCTAATTTGATCAAATCAAAGGAGAGTACTTGTACCGAAGAAGATGTCCAGAAGGCAATTAAATTGGTCAAGTCTGTTTTTTAAAATAAAAATAAAGAAGAGAACAAATAAATAAAAGTTTTAAAATAACTTTTTGCAGATACGGCCAAATCAACTTGAATGAAGCCGCTAAAATATACGGAGTATCCTCCGCGCTAATCTACCACCGAATTCGACCACTCGATCAACAGGAACAATTGAAATTGTCCAATCCTTAGGCGATCTCTTTTTCTGGGTGATAAAAATGTATCTCTGGCTATCTTGGGCGCTACTGAATACAACGACGCGAGCAACAGGCAAGAAGTCGCTCGGCGAATACTAAAAATTATTTTCAACACCATTGTCTATTGTAGTATTTGTTCTTGCTGATAAATGGACGAAAATGCTGGCAATCGTGCTAGCTCAGTTGTTCCCATTTCAGGTCCGCTTTTTATAGACCAAATGCGAGAAGTGCCCTGGCGACTAGGGAGCAGCAGTCTATCTCTCCATTTCACACGATCTCTCATTAGTCAGAGAGACGAGAGACTGGGGGAGACGCGCACTAGAAGGAAACTGTACTTTGACGCGAAACATCTAACTTTTATGCAGGGTGCAAGAGTATTTGTGAACGCAAATGTTCGTATAGTGAATCCTGTCACTCATCCGATGTGTCACTCCTGTTTGTAGCTCTTCTCCTCCCATCCCTTCTCTTCCATCCCTCATCTTCCTTCTTCCATCCAGCGACGCCCACTCAAGTTGCTAGGACGCACTGTTGACTTGCTCCCGTTCCTCTCTTCCAGTCCCTTCGTTTCTATCTTTCTTGTTAGTCATACCCGTTTTCGTCCAAATCCACTGCATCAAACGATGGAAGTTGAGCCCACTTCCCTACCCTTTATCTCAGATGAGGCGTTCCAAACAGTGAGTGTTTACTATTCTCATGAATTATAGTGAAATGCTCTTCAGATCTTCCAATGTATGGGACACGCACCTTTCACAATCCAGATCGGAGTTCTTGGGCAACAAAGTGAATAACATCGAAAAATCGCTTCAAAAATGATTTTTGCAGATGGAATTCTAGTGCCCATACAGATCGTTCAACCAATAATAATGCTACCTGAACCAGCAATTATCGACACTCCAGTGCCACTTTATCAACTTCCATCGAGTAAACATTCAAATTTCAGATATTTGAAGATGTTTTTGTCTAAAAAAACACAGATTCGACGCAAATTCACTCTACTTCTCATGAATTTGGCAATAATGTTGTCCCGACAAAAGATGCGGTTTTAATGGAAGCCGAAGCAGTAAATAACTTGCATGCGGATGAAGTGAGTAACCCCTCGTTCTCACATTTTCAAATTAGAGCTATTTTTGACTGAAATTCCCAATGAATTCAACCACATTATTCCCGCACCACAACATGAGGTTGTCCTTTCTGCAGCAGTTAAGCAAACAACTGTGGTAAGTAACTCTTGTTTATTTCCAGGATATGTTCATCTACATTTTCCAGGAAAGTGTGGAGTGGATAAATAAGAAAGTAGAGAAAACTGAACGTACGTATTCTAAAGAAACGATAGCTGTTGCGCTGTATGATATCAAGTGAGATATTGACAACTGTTATTGATAACAATAACAACAACAAAACAACAATAACAACAATAACAATATAACAGCAACAACAATAATAAACGACAGGTACAATAAAATCTCTGCTGCCGAAGCATCGGACAAATATGGCTTTCCGCAAGCGGCTCTGTACAGAAAAGCCAAAAGCGAGCAAAAATCAATCCAGTGAGAAACTTTTTTTAAAAATATTATCCAATATTTATATGACTTATTCAGAAATAGGCGCATTTCTGGTGCAAGGGCGGTAGAGAAGTATGGAATATCCTATTCGACGCATCACAAGAAAGTTGAGGAGGATAGACAGGCGGACATCATCGAAACAATGAAACCAAAAACGATCAGTCCCCAGGTGAGAAAAGCTAGGAATTTGGTGAAAAAAAATCAGCTTTGCTCAGTCGAGTTATGAGATGAAGCTAGAATCAATTGTTGGAGCACACTTAGACACTAAAATTACGCCAAGCCCATGGAAGCGAAGCAAAGAAAGGAAATACACTCAAGACGCATTGAAGAAAGCACTAAATGCGTACGAGTTAGTTTTTCCCGAGCTCTTCTGCTTGCAATTAATTGTAGGCAAGGCGGTCTGACGCTGCTTCGATGTTCACAAATTTTCAAAATTCCCTACAAAGTCATCGTGAAAGCCGCTGCAAATTTGTCGAAACTGGAGAAGAAAACTGACACAGAGGAAGATATTCAGAAGGCAATAAAGTTAGTCAAGTAAGTGTTTCGGGACTTTCGGGGACCCCAAAAGAAGTCTCCAAGAAGTATGATATAATATGATAATGAAAATTAAACACAAATGATATGGCAGATACGGTGGAATTGACCTGACTGACGCCGCTGAAATATACGGAGTTTCCGCTGCGACACTCAATTATCGAATTCTACGCCTGTCAAGGGCAAAGCGAGACCAATTTATCGTACCACAGTAGCACGATCAATTTGTCGCTGGAAAATAATAAAGGGGCAGATTTGCCCAGGTTGATAAATGTGATGTTGTATGAAAAGATTGCCTATTTTCTGCACATTTCCAGTCCATTTTTAACTGAGATGGGATCAGAAAGAGGAAGTTCGCTACAACGTGGGAGCAATGTCTCTCCTTTTCACAGGATCTCTCGTCAGTCAGAGCGATGGGTGACTGGGCGGGGGGGGGGGGGGGTACCGCACTACTAGAAGTCGAATTTTTAATTGTTTGTATAGTGTATTTTCCAACTTCAATGTCACTCATCCAGTGTGCCACTCATGTTGCTCTCCCCGTCCCTTTTCTTCCACCCCTCATCGTCCTTCTTCCATCAAACGACGCCCACTCGAGTTGCTAGGGCGCATGACTGGCTTTCCTCCCGTTCCTCTATTCCTTTCCTTTCTTCGCTCTGCTTAGTCATACACATCTAATCGTTTTTCATCCATACTCCACTGTATAAGACGATGGAATCTGAGCCCCCAGCCCCATCCTTCATCTCGGATCAAGAGTTTCTTTCTGTAAGTATAGAAATATTCATACAAAGTGGGCAATATTTCTTCAGTTGATGCAAAGCATGGGGTACACGGGACAAACTCCAATCGTAATTAAAACCGAAAATGTTATGCAGAATTTCTCGAGCGGTGAGAAACGAAAAATAGAGTTTCACTGCAATATAATAATTGTAGGCGGAATCCTGTTGCAGCTTCCCCTGCAGCTCATTCAACCAATAATACTCCACCATGTTTCCCCAATTATCGATGCGCCATTGCCACTTTATCAACCTCTATCGGGTAAACATTTAGATATTTGTAGAAGTTTGTGTCTAAAATGTTCAGATTCGGCGCAATTTCACGTTGCTTCTGATGTCCCGACACAAGATGCGGTGTTAATTGGTGCTGGAAAAATAGATAATTTGATTGCGGTTGAAGTGAGTATCCCCTCAATCCACATTTACAAATTAGATTTTTTCGACTGCTATTTCGCCCAATGAACACATTATTCCCACACAAGAGGTTGTCGTTTCTGGGGCAGTTGAGTACCAAAATGAGACTCTGGTAAGTAACTCTTGGTCTATTTCCAAGATATGATCATCAACATTTTCCAGGAAAGTCTGGATTCGATTCGAAAGACAGGAAAGAAATCTGAACCCGCGTATTCTGAAGAAACTATGGCTGCTGCGCTGCGTGATATCAAGTTATCGAGATATTGACAACAATAATAAATAATAACAACAACAACAATAATTAAAAACAACAGGCACAATAAGATATCGGCTGCCAAAGCATCGGACAAGTACGGAATTCCGCAAGCGGCTCTGTACAGAAAGGCAAAAAGGGAGCAAAAAGCGATTCAGTGAGAAATTTAATTTTTTCGCAAATATTATCCAATATTTCGATGATTTATTCAGCAACTGGCGCGTTAATGTTGCAAGAGCAGTGGAGAAGTATGGAGTACCTTACTCGACGCATCACAAGAAAGTTGATGAGGATCGAAAGGCGGACATCAACGAAACAACGAAACAGAAAACGATCAGTACCCATGTGAGAACAGCTAGGAATTTGGTGAAATAATTGTAGCTTTGCTCAGTCGAGTTATGAGATGAAGCTGGATTCTATTGTTGGAGCACTCTCTAACGCTGAAATTACGTCACTCCCATGGAAGCGAGGAATGGGAAGCCGATACACTCAAGACGAGTTGACGAAAGCACTGGTCGCCTATGAGTTCGTTTTTAATAGACCAACGTTTTAAAAAATTGTAATTTGAAATTTAATAAAAAAATTTTAAAAAATGGACAATGTAATAGAATTGCAGTAATGACGACCTAACGCTGGTTCAATGCTCACAGATGTTCAACATTCCCTACAAAGATATCATGAAAGCCGCCCGTGATGCTAATTTGACGAAACCAAAGGAGAGAATGTATACCGAGGATGATATTCAGAAGGCAATCAAATTAGTCAAGTGTGTTTTTAATTGATAGAATATTTAATATAAATAAATAAAAATGGTAAAAACCAAGTTAATTGCAGATACGGCCGCGTTAAGTTGAATGACGCCGCTAGAATATACGGAGTATCCTCTTCGACACTTCACTACCGAATTCAGAAACTCGAGAAGTAATTTGTCGCTTTCGAAAATAATAAAGAAGGCAGCTGTTGCATTAACTCCTTTGTCAATCTGTGCACTTAAAAAATTGTTCAGCTTCATAAACAGACTTTTGGATGTTAATCGCAATTGTTCTAGCTCAATTGTCTTAACTTGGAAGTGGGAGAGTTCGCTCAGTGTGAAGAGAAGTGCCCTAGCAACTTGCGAACGGTATTCTCGTCTCTCCGTTTCACACGATCTCTAGTCAGTCAGAGAGGCGAGAGAGCGCGCCAAGTGGAGAGTGCATTTCATCCGAACTGGGGCGAACCATGTGCTAGGAGGGAACTGCTCTAGCCTAGCAACGCCAAGACTAGGGATGACTTCGTAAGAAATGGTCTCTTTATTATACGTAGTCTCTCACTGGACAGAGATTCGAGAGAGCACGCAAAATGAAGAGAGTCATTTCTTTCCCATCCATCCCTAGCCTAGATGGTGAAGAGAGGGACACTTTATGGGAGCAGTGAGAGAGATCCACTATACGGATGACTTGGCGGACTTCATTATTACGCGCATTATTTCATGTCATCAGAAAATATCCACTACATTATCAGAACACTGTCGATTTTATCACCCCCAGCTTCTTCATCTATGATTTACTATAGTGCAAATGAGCGGGGATAGCTCCCTTTTCGGCCAACCCAATTGATATCCATCCATTCTCCATCTCGTTTTGCGCTAATTCTCAACTTTTTTCCCGAACAGCTCAATCCATATTTGGATAAGCTAAGAGTTCAATCAAATATTTAGTGTCATAGATACTGTTTTTCTGCTCATGGTGTCCGAGTTTCGCAAGACAAGCATGCGCCGTTCGATAAGCTCCAATGTATCCCACTGAATGCGCCTTTCCATTTCATTATTTCAAGTGCGTTGGAAGAGCAACTCGGCAACTGTAGGTTCAATCCTGTCTTGGCGAAACCGTCACGGTAAGCTAGACAATTGAAGAGGCTCCAATGTATCTCAATGTATGCGTCTCTCCATTCCACCTCATCTCTCGTGCGTAGGAGTGTCAGGGGATAAGGGGATATCAACTAGCAGAACTTGCTAGTGGATGGGCGAAGGGAGGATGGACTCTCCAACTTGCCTCTGGTCTCTCGCATCTCTGACCGATAAGAGAGCACTGTGAGATGAGAGGGTGATTGTTCACTTAAGAGGGCGCGCGACTTTCCCTTTATCGAGAAGGAGCTATGGATAGATGGATAAAGCTAGCGCTTCGTTTCGTTGGTTATTTATTTCCAATTATTAGCTATTCTTTTATCTATTTCATACATTATTCCCCTTTCCTCACAAGAGAAGATCTCGATCATTGATGATTGAAATGCGCTCAATCGTAAAAGAAACGATTCTACATCTCATGATGAAATTGCGGCTCTGTACGGGTTAAGGGGTCCCTTGGGAATTAAGGGGTCCCATCAGAATTAAAGGGTCCCAAAGGAATTAAGGGGTCCCAAGAAATTATAAAATTGGACAAGTGAGAATTAAGGGGTCCCATAGAATTAAGGGGTCCCAAAAATAATTAAGGGGTCAAAAGATTTGTAAAATTGATCTCTTCAGAATTAAAGGGTCCCATCAGAATTAAAGGGTCCCAAGAGAATTAAGGGGTCCCAAGATTTCTAAAATAATTCTTCTCAGAATTAATGGGTCCCAAGAAAATCCTGCTTTGTGCGGATATCGTGTTCGGATGAGAATATCGTGGCACCATCAGAATATCATTGCTGGTCCACAAGAAACAAACAAACGATTCCGCAGTAAAATAATGTAAAGAGAAATTACTATGTTCTTGTGGACCAGCAATGATATTCTGATGGTGCCACGATATTCTCATCCGAACACGATATCCGCACAAAGCAGGATTGTCTTGGGACCCATTAATTCTGAGAAGAATTATTTTAGAAATCTTGGGACCCCTTAATTCTCTTGGGACCCTTTAATTCTGATGGGACCCTTTAATTCTGAAGAGATCAATTTTACAAATTTTGGGACCCCTTAATTATTTTTGGGACCCCTTAATTCTATGGGACCCCTTAATTCTCACATGTCCAATTTTATAATATCTTGGGACCCCTTAATTCTTTCGGGACCCTTTAATTCTGATGGGACCCCTTAATTGCCATGGGACCCCTTAACCCGTACAGAGCCGAAATTGCAACTCTTTAGCCAATTTTCAACAGTTTCTTATCTGTTTCATGCCGGTCACGCTCTGCGATGTTCAAATGTTCAAGCGAAATCATACATCGCTACTTCCATCTTCCCCTGATCAAGTGATGATCACCCTATTTACCTTTTGCTTCACTCATCTCTCGCCTCTCGCTTTCACTAAACACCCTAATTGCAATTTCGTCGCGTTTCTCTATTTTCTAATGTATTCATCACAGAATATTCAGCGATGTTCGCTCCTGACCAGGTTTACCAATTCCCGCAGATACCTCCGGACCAGTCGCTAATGCAAGTGAGTTCGGCACCGTGAAACACAATAGCACACCCCCATTTTAGCAACAATTTCTGCAACAACCTCTCCTCTTTCACGACGGCAACAACGTGATGTATGCAAGTGAGCTTAAATATTCATTATTATTAAATAAATTAAATTAATATATCCAGACAATCAGCCTCAAATCCCCTCTCAACCCGTGCAATTTAACTATCACACTCAATATCTTCATCAAATCGACGCGAATACTTTTGTGCCGATGGAAATTGTAACTCCGATCATGATGGATTATGGCACAGGTTGGTTCATCACCATTGCATTTTTATTTATTTCGAATAATCCAAAATTTGGTGCGATCTTGCAGGAATGAACAACCAAAACTGGCTCGCGCCTCAATTCCTGCCTGCCTATCGTCCATTACCCGTCCAAGACATCCCTCTACCACCTCAACCGATGGTTTGTCAATCTCAGTTTGCAAATCTCATTGATAGGGAGCACGCGGAATTGAGAGTGTCAGACAATTCTTCCAGCCCAACTACTTCGTCCATGCGGATCCAAACGGTCAATTGGTGTTCCTTCTGCAGGGAATGGAGCAAATGACGCTGAATAATCAGGTGAGGATCTTGGTCTTGGACCCAGACTTGGGGGGTCTGGGTAAGAAAGAAGACATTATTATAGATCAATCAACCTGTCGTCATGCAAAGTAATGCACACCAACAAGTCCAGGCACTCAATGCAATGAGCGAAATGGGCAGCGATATTCGACTCACCGATTCACGCACGAGTACAGTGCCGATGGTCGGTTTATTATTTTGTTTTGTTTTATTCGATTACCTATATTGTTTACCCGCCTGGCAAGTTGCCATCCCGCCGGAACCGCGTTTTAGTCTATGGTCTTGCACGGAACTTTCAAATCCTTTTTTGGCGCTAAAACGCCGTGTAATATTGGAGCTTTTTTTACAGATCGATTGTAACACCATGGACACAGGAGATCTTGCATCCACTTCAGTAAGTGTAATTCAACCGGCCGACGCAGGTCCTAGCGCCCGACATCCTCGTACTATTGAGGTCAGTCAGTTGCCGTCTATAGAAATAACAAAGGTTGTTCCAGGTTGCTGGGAATTCCTTGTTGACTGACAATCAAATCTTTCTCAAAGACGCATCAACGTTGATCAGCGAGGCCCGCGAGGCTGTCAATTCGATTTGTCTGCCTGAACCAGCACTGGAAGTTGGAGAGCAGTCGATGGGTGTTGTGGCTCAGGTTGGTTCATAATCTGATAATTGCTGCTTATGTTTTCGAAAATACCCTATTTAGACCAACCACAGAGTGGCCGATTCTGCTACGCTCACTGTAATCCCGAAGCCGAAGCGCATTTACAAGAGGAAAATGCAGGCAACTGATCAACTAGAAGGAGATAATGGGGTAAGAGCCACACCTAAATACAGTGATGCTTGCGATTAGGCTGCCAGCGTGCTCCTATCGCTTGATTCCAGGAATAAGTTCATCAGAGATAAACGTTGAACTCAGGCTTTTGCAGGTAAGCAACTACACTCCTCTTTCGCTGAAGAGGCGACAGTCCAAGTACTCGGAAGAGGATTTGTTGGCGGCCGTGGACGATATCAAGTGGGCAATCATTTGATCATTTATGAAATGGAAATGCTTATCGTAGACGAAAACCTGTAACAAACTACGGCACAACAGCGCAACAGTGTAACAGCGCACTAACCTGCATCCATCATTAATAGATAAAGCCATTGTTCTGGATTGATTTGATGATCCAAGCTCAAAACTGGTATCATGATGGTGACATAACAGCTCCGACAGAATTTTTACTGGTCAGAAAATTATAAACATCCTGAAATAAACGACGCTGTTGTTTACAGTTCCCGTCGTCTCTCCGTCGCTCGAGCCGCACAAAAGTATGGCATTCCCTCAGGCAGTGTGTACTACATGCTGCGGAAGTACAATGCGAAGATGGAGATGGAGGAGAAGAAGAGACTGGAGACTGAAGGGACCGAAAGGATTGAAGAAACGAATGCTCAACCAGCCCCGCAAGCTCCACCAATGGAGGCGATCGAGGCAACCAAGGCAACTCAGGTAATCCATGTTTGTAACGCATCGAGACAAGTGTTGTAAGCAAATTCAACTATGCATTTCGATTCGTTGCATTTAGCAAAATCTTCATCCGGGAAGAATTAAAGATACTCAATTTCAGCCGGTTGTCAAGGCACCCATCAAATTCTCGAAGAAGAAGAAATACACCGAAGAGAATCTACAGCTTGCGCTCGAGGCTGTCAGGTAAGAACAACAACAACAACAATAACACTAACCAATAATATTCATGATTCGCGCAACATTGAATCATCAAAGTTCATTACTCAGTAGGTTTGACAATTCAAGAACCTTATCTTTTTCTGGTGAAGGAACGATTACCATTACTCTATTTTGAATATTATAGCTTATATCAATTTTCATTTGCAGTCAAGGCCGCCTCAATCAACGTCAAGCCTCGATCAAGCACGAGGTGCCCTACTCCACTCTCCGCCACCAAGTGCTCATCTATAGCAAGACAGAGGGCAGGAGGGTGTATACCGAGGATGACTCATCCAAGGCGCTCGAGGCTATCAGGTAAGAACAACAACAAAAACAACAACAACAACATTTCAGGAGCGGCGAGATCAACCCGTGGCAGGCTTCTAGGCAGTTCGGCATTCCCTACCCGACCATCTACAATCGGGCAAAGAGGGAAATGATGAATGCTGAGGCACAGAAAGCGACTGCCAAGCCAGAGGAGCCGGTGCCGACTGAGAAACCGGAAATTGAGAAACCTGATCTTCCCATTCCACTGAAAAACATCAAGAAGGAAATAGAAGTGATTGATCTAGACGACTGAACAGAACAGAATATTGAGATTAGAATCGTGTTATTGTATAATTTATGTTGAATGAAGTCAGCGATGAATAAATTGTATTCCGTAATGCAAGTAATAAATGGAATGCAAGCCTCGTCTTACAAGTGAGTTTCGAGACAAAGCAGGAAGTGGAGGCACTCATAAAAGTTCTTAGAGTGCGGTTCTTAGAGTGCGGAGAAGAGGGCACCGTGGAAGAGTACAAGGTATCACAGGAAACATAGGAAAAACTGAAGCCGAGTGTGCCAAGAAAAAGGCGAGTTGACTGACTGTTCCATTCTGCTTTAGCTCATCGCTTCGCGTTCCTTCTGGTCAAATGTCATCTTTCTCTAACCTGTCTACTCCTCCCCAGTTTACACACTATCTCGAGGAATGGTCTGACTCTCTCACTTTTCTGTGATCTCTCGCTTCTATAACCGACGAGAGACCATTACGAAATGAGAGAGTCAGACCATTCATCACTATCTCGCAATTGGGTGTTCTTCGCCACCTCGGCCGATGTAATGGACAGTCATCATAGGAAAGGAGCAATCTTCTGACTCTCTCGTTTCGCAATGCACTCTCGCCAGTCAGAGAAGCGAGAGAGTATGTAAAAATGAGAGAGTGAGATCATTCCTCTATGAAAGGGTCCGTGCAAGGGTTTTCTGTTCCTTTAGTCTGCACACAATTTACCGAATAATTTATCACAACGAACGAAGGATGTTGAATGTAACGGACTAGTTTCAATCATCAATCTGAATAATCTCAATATTAGCCAGTTTCTCAATCGTTTTCCTTCTAATCGACTTCGCCTTGGGAACAGGAACTAGGGCATCGACATAATCTAAATTTTCCGTGGCACAATTATGAATGGTCGGGTAGGGTATTCCGAACTGTTTTGATGCCTGCCACGGATTGAGCTCGCCTTTCCTGAATGAATCTGTTTCGTATCGTTGTTATTGTTGTTATTATTATTATTGTTGTTGTAGTTGTTGTTACCTTATTCCCTCGAGCGCCTTGTCCAAGTCCTGCTCAGAGTAGTCCACTGCCCTCCTCTGCTTCCACCAGTGCACTCGATGGAAGAGCGTGGTGAGTGGGACGTTGTGGATGACTGCAGCTCGACGCATACTGAGGCGGCCCAGGCTGGAATTATGGAGCGACTTAAAGACTCTCTTCATTTTGCGTGCTATCTCCCCTGTCTGACCGATTAATAATGATTTTTGATGTAAAACATCGTGATTTTCAAGTAAAATATTTGCATAATCTACCTGACAGCCTCGATGGCCAACTGCATGTGGCCAGGGGAATACTTCCTTGGCTTCTTCTGCCTCCTTGGGGTTCGAGGTCCGCATTGTCGAAGGGATCCCTTGCTGAGCTTCGCCGGTTGTGCAGCAGTAGCGTCAATGACAGTC
Organism: Pristionchus maxplancki; assembly: GCA_900490775.1. Classification (NCBI taxonomy): domain Eukaryota; kingdom Metazoa; phylum Nematoda; class Chromadorea; order Rhabditida; family Neodiplogasteridae; genus Pristionchus; species Pristionchus maxplancki. The sequence goes on along the minus strand of LS533685.1, from coordinate 101,611 downwards.
GCAGTCGTGTCCTAAATTCGAAAGATTGTCTGATGTCATTAATTGTAACAGCTGTCACTCGCCTACTACCGATCCTTATCCCACCTAGCACCCTATTAACGTATTGCACTGACCTCGCTAGACTCCTTCGATTGTTCAGAAGTAGGGTTATTAACAGCCTCCAACGTTACTTTGTGTTTCTTGAGCAGATATGGTATGGTACCGAGAGGGATTCCGTGCTTTTCACCAGCTTGCGAGAAGGAAAGACCATGCGAGCTGAAATTCTGATCTTTGATCTCTACACGTGTTCTCTCTCAAGAGTGTAAAGGAAGAATCTAATGATCCCCCACAGGCACACACTTCTTTTTTGTAACTATCCCCTGCGTGAGGCGCCGAACCGCATAAAATGTAAAATGGAGAATAGGCTAAGATGTTGCCCACTTGATATCCTCCATCGCCGCAAGCACATCCTCATTCGAATAGCTTCCGTATCGTTTTCGTTTCCGTTGTGTTCCCTTGGTAGTCAATGCAGAGTCGGGAGCAGCCGCCTACACAATTATCACAAAAGTTCAATGCTCTAGTAATGTCAATTATTACCTGGCTGTTCAACGCCAGTAGCTCCAATTCCTTTCCAAGATCGACAAATTGTGCCTGATCTAATGGCACGAAATAGGTAGGTTGAAGGGGTTGAATTTGCGGATAAGTGAGCATTGACTGCGTCCCTAAAAACGAAAAGAGTCGCGAAATGTTAAAGCAAATTTAACCTGAGTAAATTGAGAATGTGGGGACGAGTTGCATCGGGGCAGGATTGAAAAATTGCGGCAGAATAGGCTGGATGATGGCATTATCTGCAATGCCACCAGATGCAAAGGTACGTTTGTAAAAACTTTTGAAACTCACTGGTGGTGTACATTAGTGGTGACAATTCGGCACGCGCCTCTCTCGTTTCGAATGATCTCTCGCCGGTCAGAGAGACGAGAGAGAATGCGAAATGAGGAGAGACGAGTGCCGATTTGTCAACACTAGTGTACATGACATTGTTTCCATCGTGAAAGAGCAATGGCGCTTGAAAGGCAGGCAATTGGACCTGAAATGACCTACCTGGAATCTATTTACGATAAGAAACGTACCGGAATCAGCGACTGGTCGGCTCGAAGGACGTAAACTTGACCAGGTTGAAACATCTCGAATACTCTATCTCATGAATTGAACTTGGCTGAACTTCTGCCCGGTAAGCGGAAGCCCCGAGGTCGACAAACCTTTGCTATCTCGAATGAGCTCCAATAAGCATCAGCGCACCATTGAAACGGATATGAGAGTGCCTAGCAAAAAGTGAAAGGAGCGGGATGCGAAAAGTATTTGGGGGATGAACGGATAGGATGGGAAAGGAGATGAGAGTGCTAGGTGATAAAGTGATACGGAGAAGGAACGGCTTGAAAGTGGAGAAAGAGCCGTTTCGGCTGCTTGATAAGTGCACCCACTGACCCATTTTCATGGAAAGCGGAAGCAAAATGATAATGTTCACTACTTTTTCTATTTGCGAAACTGAAAGTTGTCCTTCTCCTCGACTCGACCGTTCGATTTATAGAACGTTTGCTCTCCTATTTTGCAACGCTCTCGCATCAGTCAGAGAAGTGGGATTGCATGGGAAAGTGAGATAATCACACCATTCTCCAATACGCAAATTCATCACTGAGATCGCCCTATTAACACTTCAAGGTATCTCAATCAATTGGAACAGTGAATCGAAGAAACTTTATTAAGTGAAGAATCTGTGAAATTATCGTTTCTGTTTACGATGCCCATCATCTCGTCTTTTCGTGATATCATCGAGGATAATACGAGGAACCACGTGAGTGTTTAGATTAGGGATGGCTTCGCAAGAAATCGTCTCTTCATTCCACATACTCTCTCACCGGTCAGAGAGGCGAGAGAGCGTGCAGAATGAAGAGAGTCATTTCTTGCCAAGCCATCCCTAGTTTAGATTGAGCGAGAGGAACAGAGCGCGTGCTTTGTTCAGTAAACATCGACGGTACAGTCCAGTTGAGCCGATCGTCGTCTCTTTAGGTGTCTGGGAACTCCTCTAATCTATCAGTTTCACGAATTTCAACCCTTGGCTGTGTTGCTCCTTGTGCTCATGAGCAGCGAAGGAACTGCAGGGCTTCTGCAAGCCTAAACACTCTCGAAGGTTCGGCTCTCTACTAGGGCTGTCAAAATGAAGAATCCGCCTCTTCATTCCGCGCGCTCTCTCACCGGTCCGAGCGGCGAGAGAGCGCGCAGAATGAGGAGAATTTTTCTTCATTTGCCAGCCCTATTCGCCTCTCTACTGCCCTCTCTACTGCCCCCTGTGATCTCTCTGATGTCCATGAGCGTCTGATTCTTCTCTAATGCCGTCTCGCCTCTCATGCGCGCTATCACATGACTCCGCCCAAGCCGTTTGCCTTGTGGAAATTTGCGCCTCTTTTCCCATCGCAGCTTGCATAATTTACGAATGCATATTTCCTGCGGGGCCATTGATTGATTGTTGCCGCCCAACGTGAGAATATATTATTGCACGATCCCCTATTTAACGCTCCACGATCCATTGCAAGAGAAGTTACATGTTGGGATGTCTGTCTGTCTGTTTGTATGTATGTATGTATGTATGTATGTATGTATGTAACGTCCGTCTGTCACACTTTCGTTTTTTGCTCATAACTCGCCTAAAAATGATCGCACAGACCCAGGACCGGCACCATTCGAACCCTCTCGACGAGCTCTTTCAAATTAGCCAAAAAATATT
>LS533685.1:81645-96449 GCA_900490775.1 Pristionchus maxplancki | reverse complement strand
CTCGTGAGGCTGAGAGCGATCCGAAAAAGTTGCGATGTAGCCACGAAGTGGCGGAATCGCAACTTTTTCGGATCGCTCGAGGCCTCACGAGCCTTTTACAAGGGAAGATGCCAATGCGCATCCGCAGCGTTTGACAGCCTAACCTTCAAAGCGCTTGTGAAAGGATTGCTCGAGGACTCACGAACCTATTTCAAGGGAGCAAAGGGAAGTCGAAACCACATGTGGAAAGCGCACCAAAACACGCGAAGCCTGCGATGCGCTTGTGAAAGGCTCGTGAGGCTGAGAGCGATCCGAAAAAGTTGCGATGTAGCCACGAAGTGGCGGAATCGCAACTTTTTCGGATCGCTCGAGGCCTCACGAGCCTTTTACAAGGGAAGATGCTAATGCGCATCCGCAGCGTTTGACAGCCTAACCTTCAAAGCGCTTGTGAAAGGATTGCTCGAGGACTCACGAACCTATTTCGAGGGAGTAAAAAGCAAAGGGAAGTCGAAATCACATGTGGAAAGCGCACCAAGACACGCGAAGCCTGCGATGCGCTTGTGAAAGGCTCGTGAGGCTGAGAGCGATCCGAAAAAGTTGCGATGTAGCTTCCCTTGAAATAGGTTCGTGAGTCCTCGAGCGATCCGAAAAAGTTGCGGAATCGCAACTTTTTCGGATCGCTCGAGGCCTCACGAGCCTTTTACAAGGGAAGATGCCAATGCGCATCCGCAGGGTGTGACAGCCTAACCTTCAAAGCGCTTGTGAAAGGATTGCTCGAGGACTCACGAACCTATTTCAAGGGAGCAAAGGGAAGTCGAAACCACATGTGGAAAGCGCACCAAAACACGCGAAGCCTGCGATGCGCTTGTGAAAGGCTCGTGAGCCTGAGAGCGATCCGAAAAAGTTCATACTTTACATGAATTTCATCATCACTACGCATCATGACGAAATTCATTTTGCCGTTCTTTTGCGTTTTCTCACTCTTTTCAAATTTTTTTTTGCATGAGAGAGCGCACCAAAACATGCGAAGCCTGCGATGCGCTTGTGAAAGGATCGCTCGAGGCCTCACGAGCCTTTTACAAGGGAAGATGCCAATGCGCATCCGCAGCGTGTGACAGCCTAACCTTCAAAGCGCTCGTGAAAGGATTGCTCGAGGACTCACGAACCTATTTCAAGGGAGTAAAAAGCAAAGGGAAGTCGAAATCACATGTGGAAAGCGCGAAGCCTCACGAGCCTTTCACGAGGGAAGATGCCAATACACAACGCAAGCCAGCGCATTTTATCCTTTGCACGCCACCCGGCGAACAACGTAGCAACCGTAGGTTGCTAGTTCTTTCAAATCAGAAATGAAGATGCTCTTCTTCTCTCTCTTCTTCTCTCTCTTCTTCTCCTTCTTTCTGACGCTCTCGGCTGCCCCGGCCGTCTACAACTGTCCCGAAACGTTCTTCAATTCAGCCGGAGTTGAAGGGTATTTCCATCCGCCAATTGAGTATCACCCGTTGAAGACAACTCTCTACTGCACGTATGTTACTTTTAGTGATAATCATTACTAGGGATGGCTTGGCAAGAAATGGCTCTCTTCATTTTGCACGCTCTCTCGCCTCTCTAACCGATGAGAGAGCACACGAAATGAAGAGACGATTTCTTGCAAAGCCATCTCTAATCATTACTGAGATAACTCAAATTAGCGAACAATACTTGGATCAGGACAAAACCAATGCCCATTTCAGGAGTGGTAAATGGGAAATTGTCCATGACCACGACATAGTTACTGGAGGTGGCCCTCTCCGTCTGAGATGCGAGGTCTACAAAAGCAGGGTATGTTGCAACCTATTATTGATCGTGAATTGTTAATTTTAGAAATGGTTTACCGAAATCAAGGGTGACGATGAGGAGAAGCTCCGCCAAAATCAGCGAGGAATAAAGAAGGACGCCCTCAGATGCTTGCCATGAAATCGATTCTCGTTGATTCTTGACGATAAACTAACTTTATTATATATCGAAGAGCCTGCGTAGCGATAATGAGCAAGAAAAGCAACTGATTTTTGCAAACAAAGGGAAAATGTCATTGCATTCGATGTAGAATGTAATATTCAACTTTATTTCGGATTGTCCCAGGAGAACGTCGGGCAGTGCAATTCTGTCTGATTTGTGTGGATGGCGTGTCGTTTAGCATCTTCTCTGCACAGCTTGCAGACATGATTGTGCAGTACTGAGAACGGAACATTGTAGCGTCTGGCGGCTACGGGTACAAGGACGTAGTCCTTCCTTGAAGAAAGGAAAAATTCACGTTTCAGGGGAGCATAACTCACCTGTAAGCTCTCAGCGCTTTAGCGAGATTCTCCTCCGAATAATTTGTATATTTTCTATTTATTTGTGGCGGCTTATTTGTCTTATTTTTATGCTTTATTTGTAATGGCTTTGGTGGCATATATCCCGCTTGGTTAACCTAAAATTGCTGATTCGGCGAAGAAAAATTAGAATAAACAACCTCTCCAAATCCTTCGAGTTGATAATGCTTGACGGGGAAACATTTTCTTCCATGACGCTTTAATGATCCATTTTTTCCTGCGCGGAATGGTTTCCAATTCAATTTAAAACCGTTTTATTGCGGGTTTCGCTTACTGCTGACTTCGGCAAAGCATCTCTTGCAAATGGCGTAGTTCTCGTTGCAAGGATTCTCATCGAAGAAGGCTCTCCATGGATATTCGTGGTTAGGCTCTTTTTCAATGAGAACTGCTGGTGGTTTTTGACAGTGCACCTGTAAAGGTGATTTAGAGAGAAACCTTTTCAGGGAATTCAGTAAGGATCTTACATTGAACTGAGTTTGATCAGGAGCGAGGGGACTTTGTCCTGGCATCAGAGTATTCGATAGTAGATTCAAAGGAGATGGTGCGATTGGAAGAAAGGTAGGACGAGCATTGATCACATCTGGTAGACAATTTGAGAATCAACTCTGAAACAAATACTTACTTGTGGGCTGGTTCACAGAGATGAGAGGTTGCTGCAACGTTGACATGCCCAAAGGCATCGGCATTAATAGGGGAAGTAACCCAACAACCTCGTTGTTGTGAGCTGCAAAAATACTTAACGAAATTATAGAAATGTTCTTACCTCCATTGGAATTGATTACTGGTGGTTGAATTGGAGAAATGAAGACTATCGGAGGGAAAGTGGCAATTGTCGGAATGGGTAGTTGATCAAGAAATACCACGTTCTGGAATGGCTGCACCACAGAATGCTTTAGCCGGCTCATGGAACCTGCAATACCAAATAGTGAGACAGTGAAGAGTGGATAGAGGTTGAGATAAGGGAGAAATTCATGATGGATCATTCTCGTCTATTTTGACTCTATCCTCTTGTCATGGAGAGAAGCGGCGAGGAGACGAGCCGCGCATGAGATAGGGCCCCTCCCACTTAGGAAGTTCGTATAAATGAGTGAGATCCGTTAGTTGAGCCAGAGAGCGGCTGGGATAAAGTGACTTGCTTCCTTTCACCTTGTTGCTCTCTCACAATGGCATTGGCCGGGATCTATCGTTCGTGAACTCTGAAGAGAACTACCTGTCACGGATTCAGTCGCTATGCGGCCCTAGCTGTATCTACCTATCTTGATGTGAGTCACCCATAAGTCTTTCCTCCCCTCGTATCTCGTAGTATCCCGATTTATCTACCCTTCTCACAGTAGGTCAGCTATGAGCTAGCATAACGATTAGACTCTCAATGATTCACTACGCAGAGACAAAGAGCGAGAAAAAAGAGAGAAACGAGTGAGCGCCTTAGCAATAGGGTTCACATTTCTACAATTCGAGGACTGGTGGAAGGATAACTCAAGTGGTTTTAGTTAGGAATCTACTTGAAGGTCATTGAATGTACGGATGAAACGTCGACTAGAGTCTCCGTTCGGCGGAAGAGGGACAGGTTGCCTAGCGATTCTATTCGAGCAGAGACGATTGTCTGACTCTCTCCATTTCACACACTCTCTCGTTTCTCTGTCTGGTAAGAAAGCATTGGGAAATGAGAGATTCGATGAATTTTGAGTTGAGAGGGCAGTGGAAGTGCACCAAGCAACCGTCCCGCACTCTCCATTCGGCGCACTCTCTCACCGAAGGCCAAGAGAGTGTGCGAGATTTAGAGAGTCTAGGCATGATTTATAGTCGGTTAGGTAGGAACAGATAACGTGAAATGCAAAAGTGTTGTATTGTTGCTCACCATGGAGACTTGATGTTCATCTTTGGCATTTTCAGACCTTGCTTATCAGTTTTAGTAAAAAAAAGCTAAGCAAAGAACGAGAGGTTAATTCGTCCTTTTCGCAGCTTGGCGGAATGATTATTGAGATGAAGATGAGAATGAAGAAGAATTTCATTTGGTTTTGTTCGTTACAATAAGGACATGATCGAATAGTAAGCTTTATCAGACGGTCAGGATGACGAATCGCATCTCAAATTTGAGCGGAATGGCCGGAATTGGACGTGAACTTCTTGCAGTGAAAGAAGTAGTTCTCCTTCTACGGTCGATGCTCCAAGCAGTGTGCCTACGGCCTCCGTGGTAACTGCAAAGAGTGAGGTGATTGATCAAATTGAAGAATCGTTGTTTGGGATGAATCGTTCAAAAGAACTAACAATATGTAGGGCAAATGACTTTGCCGAAAGCGATTGTCAATAAAATAAACTTACGAAGTATGAGAGAAAAATTTGCTTGGTCTTCGAGACTCAGCGGCAAGTGATTAAATGGGAAGATGGCTGACTGGAAGGGCTAATGTAGCGGATCAGGCGATCAGGCGACTCTCTAACTCCTCCTACTTTTCTTTTCCATGTAATTCCTTCATGCGGCGGCCTAACCTTTGACTCGGCTCGTTGATAGCGATGCGATAAACAGTGAAGAAGCGCGACACCTGATGCGATTCGCGGCCTCTGACTCCACTACATTCTCTTCTCTCTTGATGTTAGCAGATGTCACGCGAATGATTGGATCGGAATGCCTCGTTCAGAGTAATTGAGCTCCAAGCAGTGTGCCTAAGGCGTCCATGGTAACTGCAACAAATTGGCGAGAGGTGATTAATCAATTTAATTTTTTGGACGATTTGAAATCGTTCAGAAGGTAAAGGGGGGAGGGTTTGGTAATGAGAAACTTACGTGCTCTAATAATGAAGTTCTTGGAATAATGAGTCCGATCATCAAGGCGTCGTTTTTTTTTCAGAATCCTTGTCACTGTGTAGAAGCGTATGGGCGAGGCGGTGTAGCACCTGCAACATTGAGCAAACGTTACGGAAAACAATGAAATCGAGAAGCAAAGAAATATCAAGATAAATGGAAAGTGAGCTCAGATCCAAGGAGGAGAATAAAGGGTTGAAATGAGCAGGACTCTCTCCCTCTCCCCTCTCACCTCTAACTGCCTTCCCCCAGAGTGTAACACACCGCGAGTGAACCCTTCAATTCGCTTCCCCCACTCTTCGTCAATCTCGAATCCAATGTGGTTCAGTGTCTTTGCTTCCCATTCGCTCATAATTGAATGCTTTATCATACAAGACATAAGATAATGATTAAGAGCATGTCGAGAGCAATCATGGGTCTAGCAAACGGCCAGAATCAGAGAGGTTTTCATCTCCATAGTCGATTGGTTATCGTCCCTCATCTGTAAAACCCTCGAAGGGTCTTAGAATAATGCACTGTAAGAACGCAAAGATAAGTTCTGCCTTTAAGAGGGCATCATTTATCAACACAATAAAGCAAGAAAGAAAATAAGAATACCGGCGAATACTCTCCTTCCAGTCGTGAAAAGTAACGACAGAAGGGGGTAAAGGACGGTCGGTAAGAAGCCAAGAGCTACAGCGCTCTCATTTATATACTAGTTGCAGGGGGCTAGAGAAAAGAGTGCCTAGGCGAACAATACAAGTGAGAGAGCGTGAATCTAATCGAGAGTCTCGAGAGTCAAAGAAACAGATGTGGAATGGGGATGCATGATGATAGCAGAGATTTCCTCTCTTCATCGTTGGCTGTCTTTGACCGCTGACGATCACTCGACCCTTCTCGACTTGAATTAGCAATGATCGACTGAAATGACAAATATGAAATACAATCAGGTGCCTCGAAGAGTCTTCAGAGTCATCTCTGGGCTTATTCTCACATTCTATTACTACTCACCTATGAGTTTTTTCTTATCCAGTGAATTATTTTCTATGTTGTTCGTTCAAACACTATTGTCGCTGTGTAGAAGCGACTGAGCGAGGCGGTGTAGCACCTGATGAACAGTTTCGGTGGGTGCAAAAGTATGGAAAATATAAAAAAGAGTGAATGAATAATCGAAAACTATGTGAATTGAGCACAGAAATATTCGAGAAGGAGATCAATGGGGTGGGGATGAGGAGAGAGAGGACCCCTCTCGCACCCTCTTCCTTCTCCCCGCTTTCTCTCATGGTGTAATACGTGATCCCCGCGAGAAGCTTCCCTCCCTCCACTTCTCTGTACGTGGTCAATATTTCAACCAGGGGCATGTAGATCCCATGGGGTTCAGTGTCTCTGCTCCACATTAGTTCATGATTACACGCTTTATCATACAAAAGAGACTTTCATCTCTCAAACTTGAGTGAGAATGATCATGATGCGAACTATCTGTGAGTGAAGGGGGGGAGCCGGATGAACTGGGCATTCATGATGCAGGCGATCTTGTCCACTCTCCTGTTCTCCCATCGACCTCGTCGTGTTGTAGTATTCGTTCGCCTGGTCAATCATGGCCGATGTCCTCGTTCTCATCCTTATCACCTTAGACTCGATCGCTATTGACGTCCCTCGTCCGTGATGGACTGCAAACGATAACTTAGAAATAAAAGAAAAATTCAGATAATCAGGTGCCTAAAAGATTCTCCATCTGTGCGTTCTTTCCTTCTACTCACGCGTCATGTTCTTGAATCCAGTGAATTTGCTTCTGTTTGGTTTATTGCGTTCTTGTCGCTATGTATAAGCGACTGAGCGAGGTGGTGTAGCACCTGGAAGTTACCTACGTAAAAAGCAACACAAAAATCAAAACGCGGACGAATCGATCGGATGAGGAAATGATGCAAAAGTCCCTGATATCTCTCTCCAATGCGATCCCATACTGTCATCACCTTCATCTAGGGAAATGCGGAAGCAACGCAGAAAATAATAGTTTGGAAAGCTCTAAATTAGTGAGAAATGAGGACAGCCTGATTCTGGTAGAGCAAAGGGTGGAAGTGAGAAGGACTCTTATCTTCCCTCTGCCTCCTCCTATCACGAGTCTCTCAATCCAACTCGACTTCTCGCCCGTCAGAGAACAAGAGAGTGCGTGTGGAATGGAGGGGAGCAGATCATCTCTCCGCTTTCCACCAGTGTGTAACGCGCAGCGAATTGGAGAGAGGAAAGAGAGGAAAGAAGGAAGAGGGCTGAGGGTGGACGGCTAGAATCGAAGCTTTCTCACTCTTCCCCACTTCTATCTGTTCTATCTGACAAGATGTGGTAAGAATTTACAATGTGCGATGCAGTAGAGCATGATTCGGGGGCGTTCTGCAGAGACCAACTTTATCGCACTTCAAACAATTTCATACAAAGGCCTATTTTGTGTGTCTCAAACTAGTTGAGAAGGTCGCAGGCGAAGTTCTCTTGAGCCCGTAATGTTGAGTCATTCGATCTGCAAGGAAGAGTTCATCATCAATGAAAACTACTTGAGACGATTGACAAATTAAGCTAGATTTTCCTCACCTTGGGCGATCGCGTACTCATCGTACTTCATTGGTAGGGTTATTGTCATTGGAATTTTTCGTTTTTTCCGTTGCGATCTGAGTGGTGCTGTGCGAATGCAGTTCTGCAACGGTCAACATGAATAATTATCGTGCGGAGTCTTGCAAATTGAACTAGAATAGAACAAAATTCTTACCGCATTGTAAACAGTTCAGATAAAAATGAAGTCGCTGTGTAGAAGCGACTGGACGAGGCGGTGTAGCGCCTGAAAAGAAGTGACGCTATTGGGTTCTTATTCACGACCGGAAGAAGAATGGGCGAGGAGTTAAGGTGCACGACGATTTTAAAGCTGGACGATATTTCGAGTGGTAGGAAATGGGAAAGAATGTGATCGAGAAGACGATTCGTGGTTTGGAAGGAGTGGAAGGGAATGAGAGCCTTCTCCTCTCTCCCATCTTTCTTCTCCCGGCCAGGGTGTAACACGACTCGAACTAGGCTCTGCGGAGAAAATAACACGTTGATAGATCAGAGTAGAAGGATGAGCATCCATCTCATCAAGAATTGATCAAGGCAATGAATCGGCGGCGAAAAAAATTTATCACATTCAACCAATTTCATACAATGTACTCTACTTTATGTCTCAAACTAGTCAAACTAGTTGAGACAGACTGCGCACTATTAACTCATTTGAAGAATCGGTCATGGAAGAAGTATTCATCAGTCGGAACTAATCAAACTAATTGAGACAGAACGAACATCACGAAATATGGAGGGTTGAAGAGATGATTAATTGAACAGATTCACTTCCGGTCGAGTCCCTTTTTGACTAGGTTAATTCTCTCTCTAGGTGATGATCACGATCTTCAATCTTCGTCTGTCCCTACTCCTGCCTCCACTGTCTGCGAGCTCGAGATACTCCTCTATTATCGTGCAAGTTGCCTGAAATATTAAAGTAAGTGACTGAAGTGAAGTAGTTGAAAGGACCTGATCATTGAAATCATTGAGAAGTCGCTGTGTAGAAGCGACTGAGCGGGGCCGGGTAAGAGCCTGGAAAAGGGCTCCATGAGAGAATAAAAGCGCGACGGTCAGGAACAAAAATGCTTGAAGAGTGATACAATAGTCGAGGGTCAAATGAGCAGCGAAAGGATGATTGCTCCGGGTCTTCTTCTTCTCGCCTCTACCTCCCTCACCGCTTTCCTCTGAGTGTAATACACGCTCGCTATGCATTCTTCTCGAGCTGCAAACAACTGCAACGAGGTGGCTGCTAGGCATGGGGGCTGCTCCTTGACCCGTTGCCGACGCCACTTTGTGTGATAGTGTGCACATGGAAAAGGATTTATCCATACAATAATTACAAAGAACATTTCAGCGACATGTCGCTGACTCGCACGTATTCGACTGTCGTAGGGTAGAGAATCATTCCACTCGGTTACTCGATATACTTCTGTCCAGTGTTTGTGCACTCAGCGACACTGACGAGAATGCAGAAAAATATCCCTGCAGGAATGCGAAGAATAAGATGAAATGATACGATGACGTGCCTGAAGAAGAACATTCTGACGTCCACATCTGGAAAAAACGCAAATGGAACGAAATACAAATGAAAATATATTCGTACCTAAATTCATTGCGATTTCGAAAGCAGATAAAAAAAAAGTCGCTGCGTAGAAGCGACTGGACGAGGCAATGTAGATGCTTGAAAAGCTATTCAAGAAATACAGAAGAAAAAAATGGGAGATCAACGGCTGCGAGAACGAACGAGATTGAATATACTGTTCTGAGTCATCCTTCTCTTCCCCTGGTCCTTCCTACCCCGCTCCCCCTTTCTGATATAGTGTAAGAACGCAATCGCTACATGCCATCTCGTCGAGCTTCAAAGAGTTTTAACAAGATGACCGACTAGGGCACTAGCGAATAGTGTTTGTAATGTGACGCTCACCGGGACATCGGGTACCCGCGAGCGAAGGATGATAGGGAAGGAGAGAAATGAATTACCCGGGAAAATTCGCATAATTACCCGGGACAGTGGAATGTAAGTAACAAATGACCTTTGAGCTGTACGGACTCCACTCTGTGTTCATAGAACGGCTTTATCAATACAACAATCATATGAACTTTTCAGCGTCATCAAGAAAGTCTGGAACAAGGACCGACGGTGTCAATTAGTTTGAAACCAAGGAACTTCATCCTGGAGAGACATGAGATAATGAGGAAATGGTTGCTCAACTCACCAACCAACCACAATGAGTTCATGTAGAAAGACTTCAAGTTCAGGGATAAGAAAATGTAGACAATAGAATGCCCATTCGTTGCTAATTTGAAGTGTTGAAGTGTTGAAGTGAAGTGCCCGTTTCTGGAATGGCGAAGCAAATGAAATAGTGAAAATGAGCACATTCATACCTGAACTATTCATTGCGTGTCTTCATGAGACGCCGCTGTATAGAAGCGTCTGGACGAGGCAGTGTAGGCGCCTGAAGGACTGATTAGGAAAAGGTTGACATACGGAACAGAGAGCGAAACGTCGGAATGCAACGAGAGCAAAAGCGATTGAATGCGCCGTTCTGACTCATCCTTCACTTTTCTTCCCCTGTTTCCTCCCCTCTCTCCCTGCCAAAGTGTAAGGACGCGATCGCAACATTCAGCCCCCGAGCTACAAACAACTGTGGCATTAGATGTGTGACTTTTTCCATTTGCTACTTATCATGGTACTCTAGAAGCTTTATCAAACAACAATCAAACAAGGAATAGCTGGATTGTCTTGAATCGAGGCCAAATATCGGCTTGATTTATTTCATGTGATTGAATCTCGTAGTCGTTGCTCGATAACCGCGCATTTGCCTTTCACAAGGGAAAGGAGAGCTCCTGGAAGATGAGTAAGTGAGAAGAAAAGAAAATTGTGAACGCACAAGCAATCCATGACCGGACCATTTGTGAAAATTTCTCTGATGTAGCCAATCGTAAGAAAATGACAGGATTACACACAGTCACGAAAGCAAATTAGGGAAGTCTCCTGGTAGGTTTCAAGCGAATATTGGGCTCGGAAGAGAATATCTTTGCATAGAAACGACTGAGCGGGGGCAACGTAGATGCCTGGATGATAGATGAGTAAATAAACATATTGAGAACGCAAGAAAGCGAGTGACGACTGCAGAATCAGCGGCAGAAATAACGATTGAAGGAGGTGGGAGCTCTGTTGCTCCGACTTCTCTCTTTGTCTGCACTCTTCTCTCTATCACCCTGGCAAAGAGGAAGCCAAGTAATCGTAACATTCACTCTCGTCCAGCTTCAATCAGCTGGGAGAGAGGCACGTATCACTAATTCGACCTTTTGCAAGGAAACATATAAGAATTGAATGCGATATTACGTTTATCAAACAAAAAAAGACAAGATATTGATGGTCGGTGATGGTTGACGTAGCTCCCGATTCGTCTTCGAGGGTCGTGTTTGCTTTTACGGAACCGATTCATTTAGTCCTTCACACGTGAGAAAATTATCCTGCAAGAAGGAAAGGTTTTGAAGATAAAAGAGCCAACACACCAACACACGACGACCGGGCCAATTGTGAACACCGCTTGGACATGCAGGTTTGCATGGAGTCGTGAATGTCTGCGGAACACAGCATTCTAACCCTACAGAAAAGGGGGTATCACTTTACATATCGAACTGCAAACTCGAAACTTGACAGGTTGCTGAAACATATCGCTATCCTCATTCTGAACAAGGGGATTAATTTTTGAATTTTCCCGCGTTGCCGTATTCGCGATATGTTTCAGAGATATCTCAAATTGCGGAAGTGATTTGCAGTTCGAATACGGTAACGCGGGAAAATTCAAAAATTAATCCCCTTGTTCACCCTTATCTGGAGAGAACAAAGGGGGTCAGAACGCTGTGGGAATGGAAACGACCATCTTATAGTTTTTGCGTCAATGTTGAGCCATGTGCTTGGATGAGAACGCCGTTGTGTAGAAACAACTGTGAGTGGCAATGTAGATGCCTGAACGTAGATTACTAAATATTTCGAAAAGGTAAGGACGCGAGAAATGACAGTGGTATCGATGGCAATGAATGACGACGATTGAAGGGGAGAGGAAGAGTAGATCTGAGTCACGCCTATCATTTTTCCCTTGCTATCTCCCCTCTCTCTGTGCCAAAGAGTAACAAGCTATCGCAACATTCGCATGCTGTTATCATCTGATCTTCGTTTTTTCAAGTGTTATTTTATATATAAATATATATCATATATGAAGACCCAGATTGTGAAAAAGCTGTCTTGTGTCAACGTACGAATCGAAAAGCTTTATCCATTCAATATTAGTCAAGTTGACATGGGTAGGAAGAGAACAGAGATTCATCCTCAAACATGGCGATGTCTAATGAGTTGGCAAAATGAAGAGTGCCTTGTTTGCTCGATCTCTACTTTCAATGCCGCAGGAGCTTCGGTGTAGAATAGAAGGTTGTAACATTGAAATCAATTACTCAACTGACCGATCGATCATGAACACCTCAAGGATGATCAAGACTTGTCCGGAGATAATACGAAGTAGTGCCAACAAGAGCAAGTAGTAATACCGGAGATCATTGTTGTCCGTATCTGTAATGATAAAGGTAATAGAATCGTTTGCGTATAGTATTGTTTTGCCTTTGTCATGTTGTTCTACAATTGAGAAAGAAAGTCGCTGTGTAGAAGCGACTAACTTTGGCAATTTAGGTGCCTGGAAAGTTGATTAATAACCATCGAAAGAAATGGGAGACGAAGTTTAAGTGATGGAGGAAAGGATTGAAGGGAGAGAGACGAGTTCTGACTCACTCTTCATCTCTCTTCCTCCCCCTCTCTTTTTCTGATCGCGATTGCAACATGCGCTCTCGTCGAGCTGCAAACAACTGGGGCGAGGAGTACCTTATAGGGATGGCTTGGCAAGAAATGACTCTCTTCATTATGCACGCTCTCATGCCTCTCTGACCGATGAGAGATTACCCGAAATGAAGAGACGAGTTCTTGCGAAGCCATCCCTAGTACCTTATTCATTTGTCTCCTCGGGCAAACTGTAATGTGTGCTGTGCGCAATCTATCCAGAGAACTTGAGGCAAGCACAACAATTTATCAATACATTAATCATGTTCTTGAGAATGGTTTTACAGAGACTGTTTCTCGGAGTTGTTTCTCGGAATTCGGACTTCCTCTGACCATTTCTACTCCTTTCCACGAGCGGATGAACTCCAGTCTACAACTATAGGTAATAAGAAGAGCATAGATGACTCAACTCACCAACCAATCATGACCGGCCCATTCGTTAGAATTTCCGATACGGTTCCATGACAATGTAGACGAATTGTAGACTCCTGTAGAAGTTGTTACCAATGCAACTATAAAGAGAAGGGAAGTGAAACTGTGCAAGTCAAGTTATTACCTCAAAATAGTGTCTTATTCTTGTAAGAGAAGTCGCTGTGTAAAAACGACAAAAGTAGGCAATGTAGATGCCTGAAATAGCAACGTGAAACAAATAGGAGAGAAAATTTGACAAGACAAGAAAGATCACTAGCGAATGAGAAAACGATCGAATGTGAGGAGGAGAGACGAGTTCTGACTCACGTCAATCATTTTTCCTGCTCTGTCACTCCTTATCTGAATCATGTGACGCGTGATCGCAACATTTATTGCGTAGAGCAACACAGAATTGAGCTGTGTCCTTTTCGACTTCCATCGTCTCTATCATTTTCGAATAGCAAACAGAAGTCACTGCTTCACATGCAATGCAATTATCGAACAATAATCAGTCATTGTCCGGATAAAGCTGGAGTATTCGGCATGCATCGAGCATGAAAGCCTTTTCGCCAACATTCTCTTTTTTTTTATAATACGACTACTTCAGTAGCCTTTCATGTTTCGATTGTAGAGTTGCAGAGCTACACAGGGTTAAAAATCTTCCTTATCAAACGATTTACACCAACGAAATGGTCCAATACATGGGAAATAACGAGCACGAGGGGCATTAATCGACAAGGATTCAGATGTTGAAACGTACACATGACTAACAGTAACAGTAATGACAATCGATACACTCTATAACATTCCCCAATCTAGAATATTCTTACGAGCAACTCCCAAGCAAAATTGCGAAGAACAATGCATCTTATGCACTAGACAGGACTCATCGAAGTGTGATGGCTATTGACATTGCGTAGATGACCCTTACTACAGTAGAAACAACTGTTTTTCGAAGGTCATGTTCCCTGATGTCTCTTCCTAATGTAACGGAGACACATTGAGTCGAATAGGGAGGCGAAGACAGGCGGTGTGAGCTGACCGTCGTTCCATATTTGTCCTTGTGTCTGTTGTACTCCGCATTAGTTCACTAGGTCAACTGAACAAATACGCGTTACATAATAAATGCAAAAGTATTCAGTAAGTGTAGAGCAACTTGCCTGGAGAGTAATTCGGTAAATTTAACTTTGAAAAACGGATGAGCCACTGTAGATGACTGGTAAATACTTATTTTAGAAGGACATACATAGAAATATTACAAATCGATGAGAACAGGTTTTTCATCGAGAATATTGCACTGTAAAAATAGTACATTATTGGATAGCACTCGGCGAGGCACTGCGACGTTGGCACGAATAAAGAGAAAAGGGAGAAGATGGTCATAAAATGGAATAGAGAGGAGGAGAACGAATACGGAGATACGTTTGTACCAGGGAGTAGGGTTGGCACTAGGGTTGGCTAAATCGGTCGAGACAATCGAGATCTCGATCATCTGTCTCGACTCGGGACGGAATAGTCGAGACGTTCGAGAATTGAGAAAACCCGGTCGAGATCTCGAATGCGAGAGTGAAGGATCGAGACGCGCTCGAGACACGAGCAGCTCGAGTCTCGACTCGTCTCGAGTGTCTCGAATTGTCTCGAGCCTTCCCTCTCCGCGATCGCCAGTTGAGTTGCGAGGCGACTTGGGGGAATGGTGTAGTGGTTGTGTTTTGGAACTCTCAGTCAATCGACGCGGGTTCGAGTCCTGCGCAATGCAGTTTCACTTTTGCGCATTTTTCCTTACTCGGAAAGGTCATAATCGTCAATTTGCATTGATAATAAGTGAGCAAAAGATAAACCGCATTGTGCAGGATTCGAACCCGCGTCGATTG
>LS533685.1:61509-80835 GCA_900490775.1 Pristionchus maxplancki | reverse complement strand
CGCGGAGAGAGGAGGCTCGAGACAATTCGAGACACTCGAGACGAGTCGAGACTCGAGCTGCTCGTGTCTCGACCGCGTCTCGAGCCTTCACTCTCGCAGTCGAGATCTCGATCGGGTCTCGAGACAAATCGAGATATCTAACGGGCTTCGAAAGTCGAGATCTCGAAACCCGAACCAACCCGATTTCAGCAACCCTACTTGGCACGCTGAGTCTGAGTCGACCGATTCGATCGCGCGACCGAATGAGACCAGAATGAGTCCGAGTGAGAAATGAACTCTCGCCCAGGGACTCATTTGAGTCCCTGGGCGAGTCAATTGAGTCCCAACGAATTTACTCTCAAATTTTGTCATAAACACTCAATTTTCAATAGAATTAAGAAGTTAAAATGTGCCAAACAAACGAAAAAATAACATATATATATATATCATTCACATTAGGTTTAGATAGTTTAATTCTTCGAGCGTTTCGCTCTGCTCGTGTAATTCTTGGTCGAAATCCGTCCTCTTTTCGATCTCGAAGTTACAGCAGCCTCGTTGACCGCTCTCTTCTCCGCTTCAATCTCCAACTGGCGCTCTCTGGCCTCTTCTTGAGCTTTCCTCACTGCATCATTTCGATCGCGTACACGTATTAAAACACGTTATCTGTAAGAACGCAGGTGAGAGTGTACAAAATTTTCAAAAACATCGCCCAGAGCTCATACTTGGAGGACATGACCCCTAGGGGTAGGGCATTCTTCGATTGTAGTTTGGACCCAAAATTTTGATCTTTGATCTTTGAAATCGCGATTTTCAATTTTGAGATTTCGGTATCGAGTAAGAGCTCATTCGAAAGAGCATGAAAAGTTATGTTTCTAGCTAAAAGGATTTTCAATTTGGTGCATTGGGTCAAAAGTTATGGTCTGTAGAATTCCATTTATCGTCAAAATTGGTATTTCTGGTTATGGCTACCCACTATGTTGTCATTTGCACGTCCCTATTTTTGAATATAATATGTAATAATCAATGGGGAAAAAGATAGAAATCTTTCCGGGGCATATTTTCACCGCCGTCGTACCGAGACATCCCTTAAATTGTGATCCACCCCGTATACGAGGTCCAAGTTGGATAGGCCAAAACTTTTAAAATCTAATTCAATGACTACAAAAATGAACAGGAATCACCAGAACAGTATTTGCAACAACTTTTGTGTTCATAGTAAAAAGATACAATGGATATTAGCCATGGTAAATCTGAAAATTTGAAAACTCGGTTTATCAAAACCTGTGAACTTCAGAAGCTAATAAGTCGGTTGTTTCTATGTTAATATGGTCAATTTCAACGCAAAATCACTTACTTTTATAAGAAAATGATCTTCTGAAAGTTTAAAGAGCATTGCGGAAAAAAATTTTTTTTGGTTTTTGAGCTGTGAATTTTTTTGACCATTTTTTCATCGAAAATTTTTTTCTCACGAAATCGTCTGAAAAGTTCTAGGATAACGCTATATGGTTCGTTCGATGAATTAATGTTGAAAATACGATCATATCTTGAGAAAAAATCGATTTTTGAATTTCTGAAATACCTCCACTTTGCAAAATACCCCAGTCGGGACCCTGTTGGATGAAGATTTCGGTACAACGGCGGTGAAAATATGCTCCGGAAAGATTTCTATGTTTTTCCCCATTGATTATTACATATTATATTCAAAAATAGGGACGTGCAAATGACAACATAGTGGGTAGCCATAACCAGAAATACCAATTTCGACGAAGAATGGAATTCTACAGTCCATAACTTTTGACCCAAAGCACCAAATTGAAAATCCTTTTAGCTGGAAACATAACTTTTCATGTTCTTTCGAATGAGCTCTTACTCGATACCGAAATCTCAATTTTGAAAATCGCGATTTCACAGATCAAAGATCAAAATTTTGGGTCCAAACTACAATCGAAGAATGCCTTACCCCTAGGGGTCATGTCCTCCAAGTATGAGCTCTGGGCGATGTTTTTGAAATTTTTGTACACTCTTCTGCCCAATTCACTGCAGTCTTACAGAGAACGCGTTTTAAATTAGAAATACATGGATACGAAAATAGATTGATAGAATTTAATCTCGAAATGACTAATTTTGAGGGAAAACAACGATGAGACACCAACTGAAACATATTTAAAAACTTGGGACTCACTTGAGTCTGGAACTCATTTGAGTCCAATCATTCGGACTCATTTGAGTCCGAGACTCCGGTGAGTCCGAAAAGTTTGGAATAAAATAGTCTTGGAATCTCGATTGGACTCATTATGCCAACCCTACCAGGGAGGACGTCCATCCACACTTGATCTCTCGATTATTATAATATTGATGGATCATAATCAACGAATCTTCGTCATAGATGGTTATCTTGTAAACGTGTCACCGCCAGCTGTCTTATTTGTTTATTTTTTAAAAAGTATTTTGTTAATTTACAATATTAGCTTATATGCATTGGTCAATTAAAGTGCATGTGCTCGATTTCGAGATACTTATCAAACCATTCTACTCTATAGACTCCAACTTGAACTGCCTCCGGCACTTCTCCATTGTGTGTATAGAGAAACAATCTATCCTCGGAATGAGAAAAAATCTGGAAAAATGGAATTGTGCATTATAATATAAATATTCTCGTTACTTTTGGTAAAATAATTGAGATATCTCACTTGGACAATCCTTTCCGCATCAGATAGCGTGACTTTAGGAAATCCCTGTATGAAGAGTTCCTTGCACCTTCCTCTCATGATTATTTGAACTAATTGAACCACACTTATCCCCATGAGAAAATCGCTTTCTACCTCCACAGAGACATGGAAATAGTGCACCGCGACCGCCGCATGAAGCATGAAATTAATGAGATCTAAAATATTTTTGTCACAATGCCTTTAAAAACGAAAAAAAACAACAAAAAAAAACCTTCAGTGGCCAACATCACGCCGTAAGAAACCAATGTTGGCTTGAACTGCTGTATGAATTGCAGCTCGGCTTCGCTGCAAAAAATGATTTCGAAAATTAGTTATTTATGAAATTACAATTGCATTTGGGACGGGCAGAAATCATTGTCAATACGATATTCCAGGGAGTGGATAGGTTGTCCATGGAATAAAGCTGAACACAGGCGAGTAACTTCTGGCTCCAAATGACCGAATTCAATTTCTTGAATCTGTGATCGATTTATGAGCGGTTCAAGAGTATTCAAAAGATCAAATATATTTTTCTCGTTCAGTTGTACTTGCAAAAACTGCAAAAGAAATGTTATCATTTTGACTAAGGATATAGCTGAATTTACTTCTCTCATCGATGCGATTATATCTAGGATAGTAAGGTTGAATTCGGGTGAAATGGATTTTAAATGTGCTTCCCAGAGTGGACGATGCACAGGATTTGCGAATTCTACGCAAATCGTATCTTCACCCTGAATTGTTTCTTGAACAACCACAAAAACCCCCGTGCAAGCTGATCTCACAATGAAAATTGATTCCAATAACATTTCGCGATTGTTTATTGAATGTTCAACAATATCCTTTGTCAATTTGCATACCTGGAAACGACCTTATTTATAAAAATGAATTCCAAATTATAATTATTATTTTACCTCACGCATTCGTGCAAGTGATTTGTAATCCACGAACAGACAAATTTTGTCGAGAGCTTCTTGAGAAAGATGCATAAAGGCGATTGGTATTTTGGCCGCCATCTTACACATAGAAAATATTACAAATCGAGTTTACTGGGAGAAACAACGCTAGGAAAGCGTCTTTTTTGTCAAGCTAATGCATTTTATGAGCGCATCAACTCAAGTTTCGAATTAGGGTTGGTAAAATCGAGCATGCTCGACACTCGAGGCCTCGTCCTCGAAAACCGTTATTTTGACTCGACCAGACTCGAGACTCGATCGAGCGGCTCGACTGCGAGAGAGAAGGGTCGAGTCGCTCGAAGACTCGAGTAGACTCGAGTCAGACTCGAGTCTGGGAAGGAGAGAGGCATGCAAATGGGGAGAGAGGGAAGGCGACTCTCCTCGCACACAACACTCTCTCGTCACTCTCGCCTCTAACCTGTCTCTGCCGTCTCTTATCTCTCGCCTCCCAGACTCGAGTCAGACTCGAGTCTGTCGAGTCTAACTCGAGTCTTCGAGCGGCTCGAATCTTCTCTCTCGCAATCGAGCCGACTCGAGCCGAGTTTTCAAATTCGAGCCGCTCGACTTCTTGACTCGTCTCGAGTCTATGAGGCGAGGCCTCGACTGGCTCGACTCGATTTGATCAACTCTGTTTCGAATCACTCTCATTACAAAAGTCCTTTTCCACGTTGCACAGCGTTCTGACCCCCTTTGTTCTCTCCAGATAAGGGTGAACAAGGGGATTAATTTTTGAATTTTCCCGCGTTACCGTATTCGAACTGCAAATCACTTTCGCAATTTGCGATATCTCTGAAACATATCGCGAATACGGCTACGCGGGAAAATTCAAAAATTAATCCCCTTGTTCAGAATGAGAATTGCGATATGTTTCAGGACTCTCTCAAGTTTCGAGTTTGCAGTTCGATATGTAAAGTGATACCCCCCTTTTCTGTAGGGGCAGAATGCTGTGGTTGTTCAATCGGCTCAGTCACTCTTTATGCAATATTTTGTTTCTTTCTTGTTTTGCTAGAACAAACAATTAATATTTTAAAGTGTGTTTAGACTCGGTGTGTAGCAATAATTGCAGCTTGACGAATAGTGACTTATTTTAGCCAGTAACTCTAATCTGATACTCTTTGAGGCATTCCATGTGATCTTACCAGCTTTGTACATATTTCCAGTGATAATAAGAATAAAGTAGTCAATATGCGAATCGATGAGAATACTGAGACACGGTAGAACAATTACTCAGGGAGCGGGGAGGAGGAGCGATCTGCAAATTGTCTGTCATTGTCATTCCTTGCTCTGATCGATTTTTTTCATTACACGGATTGTAATTCATACATTTTTCACTCCAACAACTCTATTTGGACATGATACTTCGCTCACTATAACTGGGATATAGTGAATGGGCAGACACGAATCTCATGTCAATTCTAATTTACTATTGTTGTGTTGTGTCAGAGCTACTCTGAGAAATGGAAGAGGGAGAGCCTTTCACATGGCGAGGATGGATATGCTAAGAGATCTCACAATGAAGGGGATAGACCGAGACAGGGAAATTGGATATTAGAGAGAACATGGAGAAGGAATGAGGATTGATTGATGAAAATGAGATTGTAATTGCACATTGAATGGAAAACAGGTAGTAAATTGTGTGAAAGGTGCTGTAACATCGTCCATCTATTACTACTGTAGTATACCGTTCCCCCCATGGGAACGTCTTCTATGGAATGTGCAATAATTATTGTAATTACATCAATTAAATGTCACATTTACGGTACATGAATATTGCACAATAAATTAGGCAAGTGTATCGCCACATAATTACTAATCTGACTCAACGCACGCCCCCGGTAGAAGTGCTCGATCGTCGAGTTTCATCACAACACGCGTTCCCAATTTTTCCAACGATGTAAAGGAACGGAAAACCATTAGGGAAGCTGTTGTGACCAGAAAAGCCAGTTCTCAATCAGGTTACGGTAAGGAAAGGGCTCAAACTTGAAATTCTACGCAGGGCCAATAGCACGCGATCGGGTCGCTACACAGGGTTGGCACGTTGCCAAGAATTTTAGGATTTTTGAATAATAGGTTTATCGATTGCTCTGCCTTCTTTTGCTATATTTATTGACTTATTTAGTTGTCAAAAATTGCACTCACATGCTCGCAATGCTTCTGTCGACTTTTGATGACCCCTTACCGAGTAGATCGTGTGGAAATGCCTTGTTGTTGAAACTTCCCCTTTTCGATTCCTTCAGTTATTGTTGTGCTCTTGTTATTCTCGAATCTAATTTAATTTAAATGACTGCTTCCCTCTTATTATGTTATTGTTCCCTCCGTTGAACAACTCGCTCTTCTAGTCCAACCCACATTTGCTTCTGTTGTCGCCCTATCGCTGATATTAACGAATTCCTTCAACTCTTTTTTTATAATTGTTTCAATATTCTCTCTTGCAGATGGGTATCGACATCAACCACAAGCCTGGCCGCGAGGCCTGCACGCAAGGAAAGCCCGGAGGCGAGGGCAATCGCATCTTCAAGGTTCCCAAGGTCGGTGAATTCTAGAATTTTAAACTAAATCAGTTATGAAACTTAAAAACTCACACATTTTGTTTTGTTGAATAAACTTTTCGTGAATAATTTAATTTTGCATAATGGGAGAATGGAGCGCGGGATGAGGAGGGTTGGAGTGACTTGCCAATTTGGCATTTTTCCATCATACAACGCTTTGCAGCTCGTGAGGTGACGATGCGCGCCGACTCGATCCGCGACGCGATGGGCGACAAGTGCTGCCGCTGCCTGCACCACGTGAGTCGCCGTTAACTAAACGTCGCCCCTTAGATGCTCAATTGATTTTATTACGGTATAATTTTAGCCGATCCGCATCGGCTTCGCGACGACCCGGCCCGACTTCAACGAGGATGTGGACAGTGGCAGCAGGAAGGACGGCAAGGTGCGTGGTGTGGCGCATGGGGAAAGTTCGCCCGTCGAAATATCGACAATGGGCGCTTCTGCAATTAGGGGGGCCCCTGTACCTTTTACAAGTTACAGGGAATGATAGGGGGATAGGGTGGGTATCATGGTGATAGGATATCATAGATTAATTTTGTACCATTTTCATACTATTACCATGATACCCTCCCTATCATTTAAAAGTGTTATAGTGGTGGACAATATAAGGGGCCCCCTCAACGGCAGAAGCGCCCGACAATGAACTAAAAATGACGTCGCTCTGGTGGGATCGTTGAAAGTTGAGGATGCGTTGCAGGGGCCGATATTCGTGACCAATCAGCGAATGGTGCAGACTGCTGAGCCACTCGACACGCCCACTTCCAACATCGACGGCGTCAAATTATGTGATGGAAGCAGTAAGGGTGAGCACCACTCCAACATTCTAACACTAGTGGACGTTTATGCGAGAACTGTTAAAAATGATTATACTGGTTTCATAACATCATGATATATTTTTCTCGTTTGCCGTCGTCTTTTTGTTGCGCGCACGTGTATTACACATTTGCCTAAAGGACAATGAGAAAATAAATATATTTAAATAGTTTAAAACGTTTAAATTGTTTTTGCAGACGCCGAGGCCTCGACGGCCATTTACTCGAAGAAGGACGAGGTCATCGGGCTGACGGCCGCCAACTTCCAGTCGCGGATCATCAACGGGTACGCATTATTCACTTTTTAATTGAATCATTTAGTTATTACATTTTTCTTTTGATTCTCGCATAATCGCACCAGCACTGTTTTTTCTTCATGAATGACAGTTGAAACTGCTTTTTCAAAAAATTTAATGCCTGGAAATTGAAAATGTTATACTACTAATGTTAAACTACAAGTAAGAAATTAAAGTTGCAGGGGTGGACTATTAGGATAGGGGTTTCAAGGAGGGGAGATTAATTCGACCGGCTCGTTCACCTTACCAGGAAATTAACTGAAAAAGTTAACCCTCAGGCATCACGTGCAGTGAGATGACGCAGGACGGGCTCTTCTCGCTAGCTGAGCTGGAGTGCGCCCGTGACCCAGGTATTACTCTTCCTCTATTCAGGGCAAGGTTGAATCAATTTTCAAAAGCACTACTAATTGAGCAAGCTAGGAATTTGTGTATTTGGATACACTCTTCACCACTTTCTTTCATTCTAAAAGTAGATTGGTTTTTGAATGGCTGAACTTCGCAGACAGGAGTCATTCCGCAATGACTAACTTGCATTGCAGATCAACGACAACGACTACGAGAGCTTCGACCCGACGACGTGGCCGACATCATCGGCAAACCGAAGAGGAGCGCCGACTCCCCTCTTGGGGGAATCTTTACATTGTTGTAATATTAATTTGTAGATAAATTGGTATGAATCTCTATGAGATTGATGTTTTTTCCTCTTTGCTACTCGGATTTACTAATGGATACAGTTTCGCAATATCTCGTTTGTATGTTCAAATATAGCTAATTGTAAGCCATTTATCTCTTCACCGTTCCCTATTTATCGAGTCATCCTTTCATTGGGAAACAGGCGAAATCCAATTGCCTTTTCTGTAACCAGCCGTTCTTGTGTTTCGAGAGATGAACCTAAGGGCATTATAACGTGGAGGTCCCGGAAAGACTGGGAGAGATCGCTGAATTTGAGTTGCGCTCTGATTATTTTTCGTATTTTGGGTTGATACCGGACCTCCTTTTCTATGCCAATCTATCTCAAATTCTCCACTCTAATAACTCGAATTGAATCACGAACATTATCTAAGGATCCCATTGCTCTACCTCTATCGCCAGACCATTATTGTCGTGTTCGCAGATTCATGTTTAGCCCCATGTTCTTAGACATGCATGGCTTAATCTTTTATCTGAGCATCTCACCGCTGGCAGGGTCGACCAGGTAACTCGAAAACGGATGCCCATTTCTCACCTTACGGGAATTCGCGTTACCGAATCTGTAGCCTCCCATTCATCACCATACAGCATTTCCGTTAACCGATTCCTCGGTTCGGCTGATCGGCATACGTAAATTCCCTTAGCGAGCGATTAGACATGGATTGATCGGCCTCGGCAATTTCCCTTAGCCGATCCAAAGGTGGAAACTACCTCTAGGGCAATTATCGTCTAGGCCATCTAGGCTAATTCGCGTTACTCACAACCCCGTCTAGGCAAATCCCGTATGTTTTGGACTCCCCTATGGGGTCCCTTTCAACTTCTGACAACAGATTGTGTCGGGAGGTCGGACCACTTTTGCGGTTCCCTTGTCAGGCTGGAAAGGAGATTGTGATCTTGTTCAATCCAAGATCAACTATTCGAAATAGAAAAAGATTTTCCTCTAAAGAGAAATTGTTAAAGAGTGCATGCGGCCCAGACTGCAATGGGGTATAATCTCGTCTCTCTATTCTACACGATCTCTCATCAGTCAGAGAAGCGAGATTACTCAGATCCAGGGATGACTTTTCAGTAGAAGACTCTCTCCATTTAGCGCGCTCTCTCGCCTCTCTCATCGGTTGAAAATTGTTTTTGGTTGCCATAAAAATCTACCTGACAGCCTCTATGGCCAACTGCATGTGGCTCGGTGAATACTTCCGTGGCTTCTTCTGCTTCCTTGGAGTTCTAGGTCCGCTCTGTCGTCTGGATGCCTTGCTGAGCTTCGCCGGATGTGCAGCAACAGTGTCATTGAGCGCCTCCATTTTCTCCTATATTTTTACACGTTTTACACGTTTTGAGAAATATTGAAGCAGTACAATGACCTCGCTTGACTCCTTTAGCTGTTCCGAATTCGAGTTATTTACCGCCTCCACCGTCTCTTTGTGCTTCTTGAGCAAGTAAGGAATGGTACCGAGAGGAATGCCGTGTTTCTCACCAGCTTGAGAGAAGGAGAGGCCGCGCGAGCTGAAATTTTGATCTTTGATCTCTACACGTGTTCTCTCTCAAGAGTGTAAAGTAAGAATCTAATGATCCCCCACATGCATACACTCCTTTTTTGTAACTATCCCCTGCGTGAGGCGCCGACCCGCATAAAATGTAAAATGGAGAATATCAAGCGGCTGTCAGATATTGCTCACTTGATATCCTCAATCGCCGCCAGCACATCCTCATTCGAATAACTTGCGTATCGCTTGCGTTTCTTTTGTGTTCCCTTGGTAGTCAATGCAGAGTCGGGAGCACCTCCCTACACAATTATCACAAGAATTAGAAAATCACAAGGAGCTTCAATTGTCACCTGGTTCAACTCGAATTGCTCCAATTCCTTTCCAAGATTGGCAAAATGTCCTTGATCTAGTGGCACGAAATAGGTAGGTTGGTGGGGTTGCATTTGTGGATAAGCGAGCATTGGTTGGATGCCTGAAACCGAAAATGGATTACAAATCCGGATAAATTCAAACCTGCACAAATAGAAAAAGTCGGGACCATTTGCATTGGAGCAGGATTGAAAAATTGTGGCAGAATAGGTTGGATGAAGTTATTATCTGCAATACCTCTTGATTCAACGAGAGATTGATTGGAAACTCACTGGTAGCATATATGGCATTGTTCCCAACGAATAATGGTGCTTGAAAGGCAGGTAACTGAACCTGAAATGACCAACCATGAAGGCACTAGGTCGGATGAGAACTATTTCGCAATACCGTCTGACATAACAGTTGTCTCTCGAATACTTCTGATTCTTATCCGACCTAGGACCACCCTGAATCTTTTTACAATGAGAAACTCACCGGTATGAGGGAATGGTCGGCTTGAAGGACGTAAACTTGACCCGTCGGAAACATCCCAATCGTGTCAATCCAATAAGCATCAGCACACCATTGAAACGGATATGAGAGTGCCTAGCAAAAAGTGAAAGGAGCGGGATAAGAGAAGTATTTGGGGGGAGGAACGGAAAGGATAAGAAGGGGGAGGTGAGTGCTAGGTGATAAAGTGATACGGAGAAGGAACGGCTCGAAAGTAGAGGAAGAGCCGTTTCGCTCGCTTGATAAGTGCACCCAATGACCCATTTTCACGGAAGAGGAAGTCAAATGCATTGACTTACCAATACACAAAAAATATCAAATGTAAATGATTTCTCGTAGTGGGGAAATCGGGATTGCATGGGAAAGTGAGATAATCACACCATTCTCCAATAAGCAAATTCATCACTGATATCGCCCTATCCTTCAAGGTATCTCAATCAATTGGAACAGTGAATCGAAGAAATTTTATTAAGTGAAGAAGCAGTGAAATTATCATTTCTGTTTACGATGCCCTTCATCTCGTCTTTTCATGATATACTCGAGGAACCACGTGAGTGTTTAGATTATGGATGGCTTCGCAAGAAATCGTCTCTTCATTCCACATACTCTCTCACCGGTCAGAGAGGCGAGAGAGCGTGCAGAATGAAGAGAGTCATTTCTTGCCAAGCCATCCCTAGTTTAGATTGAGCGAGAGGAACAGAGCGCGTGCTTTGTTCAGTAAACGAGATCGGGCAGTCCAGTTGAGCCTCTCGTCGTCTCTGCTCTCTCCATCTTATCGTTCTCGTCTTTAGGTGTCTGGGAACTGGGCTTCTGCAAGCCTAATCATTCACGAAGGTTCCGCTCCCAACTGCCCTCTCTACTGCCCCCCCCCCCCTGTGATCTCTCTCATGCCTATGGGCGTCTGATTCTCCTCTAATTAGATACTGTCTCGCCTCTCATCACAAGACGCCGCCCAAGCCATTTGTCATGTGGAAATTTTGCCCACTTTCCCAGAGCAAACCATCTCACGCTTGCATAATTCACAAATGCACAATTTCCTGAGGGCCATTGTTTGATTGTTGCCGCCCAACGTGAGAATGTATTATTGCACGATCCCCTATTTAAACTCCGCAATCCTTTCTTTTGTACATTCAGAGATGAAGATGCTCTTCTCTCTCTTCTTCTTCTCCCTCATTCTGACTCTCTCTGCCGCACCGGCCGTCTACAACTGTCCCGAAACCTTCTTCAATTCTGCCGGAGAGGAAGGCTACTTCCATCCGCCAATTGAATATCACCCGTTGAAGACTACCCTCTACTGCACGTATGTTACTTTTAGTGAAAATCATTACTGAGATAACTCAAATTAGCGAACAATACTTGGATCAGATCCAAACCAAATCCCATTTCAGCAGCGGTAAATGGGAAATTGTCCATGATCACGATAAAATTACTGGAGGTGGCCCTCTCCGTCTGAGATGCGAAGTCTACAAAAGCAGGGTATGTTGAAAATACAATTTTTGATAGTTAATTATTAATTTTAGAAATGGTTTACCGAAATCAAGGGTGACGATGAAGAGAAGCTCCGCCAAAATCAGCGAAGAATAAAGAAGGACGCCCTGCGATGCTTACCATGAAATCGATTCTCATTGATTCTTGACGATAAACTAATTTTGTTTTATTTCGAGGAGCCTGCGTAATGATAATGAGCAAGCAATGCACTGATTTTTTTGCAAACAAAAAGAAAATGTCATTGCTTTATTTCGGATTGTCCCAGGAGAACGTCGGGCAGTGCAATTCTGTCTGATTTGTGCGGGTGGCGTGTCGTTTAGCATGTTTTCTGTAGACATGATTGTGCAGTACTGAGAACGGAACATTGTAGCGTCTGGCGGCTTCGGGTACAGGCACGTAGTCCTTCCTTAAAGAAAAGAAAAATTCACGTTTCAGGGGAGCATAACTCACCTGTAAGCTCTCAGCGCTTTAGCGAGATTCTCCTCCGAATAATTTGTATATTTTCTATTTATTCGTGGCGGCTTAATTGTCTTATTTTTATGCTTTATTTGTAATGGCTTTGGTGGCATATATCCCGCTTGGTTAACCTAAAATTGCTGATTCGGGGAAGAAAAATTAGAATAAACAACCTCTCCAAATCCTTCGAGTCGATAATGCTTGACGGGGAAACATTTTCTTCCATGACGCTTTAATGATCCATTTTTTCCTGAGCGGAATAGATTCCAATTAAATTTAAAAACCGTTTTATTGCGGGTTTCGCTTACTGCTGACTTCGGCAAAGCATCTCTTGCAAATGGCGTAGTTCTCGTTGCAAGGATTCTCATCGAAGAAGGCTCTCCATGGATATTCGTGGTTAGGCTCTTCTACAGTTGGAGCAGCCTGATGAAAAGTGATTATATTTTCAATTCATTAAAAACGGCACTTACTTTTAATTGAGTGTCATCCAGAGTGACAGAACTTTGCTCTGGCGTCTTGAAACTCGAAAAAATATTCACAGGAGATGGTGCGATTGGAGGAAAAGTAGGAAGAGCATTGATCAGATCTGGTTGGCGATTTGAGAATCAACTCTAAAAAGAACACTTACTTGTGGGCTGGTTCACAGAGATTAGAGGTTGCTGCAACGCTGACGTGCCCAAAGGCATCGACATTAATAGGGGAAGTAACCCAACAACCTCGTTGTTTTGAGCTGCAAAAAAAAACTTAACGAAATTATAGAAATGTTTTTACCTCCATTGGAATTGATTACTGGTGGTTGAATTGGAGAAATGAAGACTATCGGAGGGAAAGTGGCAATTGTCGGAATTGGTAGTTGATCAAGAAATACCACGTTCTGGAATGGCTGCACCACAGAATGCGTTAGCCGGTTCATGGAACCTGCAAAATAGTGAGACAGTGAAGAGTGGATAGAGGTTGAGATAAAGGAGAAATTCATGATGGATCATGCTTGTCTATTTTGACTCTATCCCCTCAATGATTCACTACGCAGAGACAAAGAGCGAGAAAAAAAGAGAGAAACGAGTGAGCGCCTTAGCAATTGGGTTCACATTTCAATGATTCGAAGAATGATGAAAGGTAGTTCAAGTGGTTTTTAGTTAGGAATCTACTTGAAGGCCCTTGAGTGTACGGATGAATCGTCGACTAGAGTCTCCGTTCGGCGGAAGAGGGACAGGTTGCCAAGTGATTCTATTCGAGCAGAGACGATTGTCTGACTCTCTCCATTGCACACACTCTCTCGTTTCTCTGTCTGGTAAGAGAGCATTGGGAAATGAGAGAGTCCAATGAATATTCGAAGACAGTGGAAGTGCACCAAGCAACCGTCCCGCTCTCTTCGTTCGTCACACTCTCTAACCGAAGACCGAGAGAGTGTGCGAAATGAAGAGAGTCTAGGTTTGGTTTCTAGTCGGTTAGGCAGGAACAGAGAACATAAAAAGCGAAAGTGTTGTATTGTTGCTCACCATGGAGACTTGATGTTCATCTTTGGCATTTTCAGACCTTGCTTATCAGTTTTAGTAAAAAAAAAGCTAAGCAAAGAACGAGAGGTTAACAGATGACAGGCTCTATCTGCCCCCCTCTCGATCAAGTGTAACTCGTCCTTTTCGCAGCTTGGCGGAATGATTATTGAGATGAAGATGAGAATGAAGAAGAATTTCATTTGGTTTTGCTCGTTACAATAAGGACATGATCGAATAGTAAGCTTTATTATACGATCAGCATCTCAAATTTGAGCGGAATGAAGACTGGGCCGGAATTGGACGTGAACTTCTTGCAGTGAAAGAAGTAGTTCTCCTCCTCCGGTCGATGCTCCAAGCAGTGTGCCTACGGCCTCCGTGGTAACTGCAAAGAGTGAGGTGATTGATCAAATTGAATCAGTTTGGGATGAATCGTTCAAAAGAACCAACAATATGAAGGGGCAAATGACTTTGCCGAAAGCGATTGTCAATAAAATAAACTTTCGAAGTATGTGAGAAAACATTGCTTGGTCTTCGAGACTCAGCGGCAAATGAATAAAGGGGAAGATGACTGACTGGAAGGGCCAATGTAGCGGATCAGGCGACTCTATAACTCCTCCTACTTTTCTTTTCCATGTAATTCCTTCATGCGGCGGCCCAACCTTTGACTCGGTTCGTTGATAGCGATGCGATAAACAGTGAAGAAGCGCGACACTTGTTGTGATTCGCTGCCTCTGGCTCCACTACATTCTCTTCTCTCTTGATGTTAGCTGATGTCACGCGAATGAGTGGATCGGAATGCCTCGTTGTGAGTGATAAGAGAGATCGGTAAAAGAACTTCCAAGGAGTCGTTTTTTCCATGTCGCTGTGTAGAAGCGACTGAACGAGGCGGTGTAGCACCTAGGTTAAATTGCAGTGAGCAAACGCTAAGGAAAGCAGTGAAATCGCGAAGCAAAAAAATATCAATGGAAAATGAGCGCAAAGTGATCCAAGGAGAAGAGTAAAGAGTGGAAATGAGAAGGACTCCTCCCTCCCTTCTCCCCGCTTCCCCAGAGTGTAACACACTGTGAATGAACCCCGCGAAACGTAGATGAGCGAGAAAGAGAAGGCCTGCTTCACTTCCTTCCATTCTCTGCATGTGTATTTCGTCAATCTGGACGCATTTCCGTGCGTCCTTTCGTCATGTTAGCACAGGATTCAATGTTTTATTTTATCATACAACAAAGATAAGCTTTTCATCTCAAACTTGAGTGGGTCAAAGACTGAGGTATCACGAATGAGTGGGTGGTTGTGGGGTTCAGCCATCGGCGATCAGCATTAGCATCATAGTCAGCCTCCTGTCGCTCTTCTCATCCCGTCTGCGCAGCGGCGTACAGGGTTATTGTCAATGAGACGAGCAATGCCCTGCTAATTTTGAGTGAAATCATGGACCAATTTAGCCCGGTGGGGATAATATTAGTCGAAATATATCAGTCGAGTAGACAGGACTTTAAACTTATGAACACTCACCACGGATTATCGATATCCAATCAATTGCTTCTATTTATGCTTCAGCAAGTTCTTGTCGCTGTGTAGAAGCGACGGGGCGAGGTGGTGTAACACCTGGAAGAAAGCTGTGACTGAAAGCTCGTAAAAGTAATGAAATCGCGGATCAATCGATCGAACGAGCGATGTATTTTTGATAGGGAAGTCTGATAATAATTCTCTCAAGTCCAAGAGAACAAAGCAACTTTGGATACAGACATAGTCAAGGGGGGAAGATGATCAAGATGGAAGATTAGAGAATCTGCGAAGAGGATTGAGAGGGGAGCGAAAGGGGTAGACGGGTGGGAATGAAACGGACTCTTCTCTTCACTCCCGTCTGCCCGCTTTCCGACAAAGTGTAACGCGCAGCGAATAGAGGCGATGAGAGAGAGAGGCAAGAAAGAAGCAGGGTGGACGAGAAGAAAGATAAGATGGGCCCTCTCACTCTTCCCAATTCCTTTCTTTTCTATCATGTAGTAATCATTTGCAATACGTAATATAGTAGAGAATTGTCTGAGTAGCCGAGATTCAGGGGCATTCTTCAGAGACCAACTTTATCGCACTTCAATCAATACAATGGCCTATTTTGTGTGTCTCAAACTAGTCGTATGAAGTGATTGGCGAGTTGATCTTGAAACAAGAATGCTTTGTGATTCCGCCTGCAATGAAGAGCTCATCGAGATGAATATTTCCCGAAACGGATTGAAAAAATAGAGAGAAGTGCTGAAGTGCTCCTCACCCTCCGATTTGAAGAAGCGACCATCGTGATTCCTTGTTGTTGCGTGGTCGATTGAAATTCTGCAAAAAAAAAGTTGAATGCGCTTTCTTCAATTGGAGACGATTGTGTGCCGGTACGCAATTATCAGTACCTATTGAAATCCACTTCCAAGGAAAATGACGTCGCTGTGTAGAAGCGACTGGGCGAGGCGGTATAGCGCCTGGTAAAAAGTCCTTTTGTTTAAAGACCAAAATCTTTGTAATAAAACGGATTAATCAACGCGAAGATAAGTGTGAAGTAGAGCGGCAAATGATAATGGTTTGTCAAAAATCTAAAAATTTCTGCGAAATGAGAGGTTAGGGATTGCCGACTCAAACGTGACGATGAGCGAGAATGAGAGTGGAAGGGATGAGTCTGCCACCCTCTCCCCGTCTCTTCTCCCGGCCAGAGTGTAACACGACTCGAACTACGGAGAGAATAACACGCTTGCTTTCCCTCCGGAAGCTTTCTCATTGTTAAGCATGAGAGAATAATTCATCGATCAGAAAAGAGAGTAGAGCTTTCATTTCTTCTTGAACTGATCAAAGCAACGAAGAAAAGTCGACAGCGAATATTGTGACAAATTTATCACATTCAACCAATTTCATACAATGTGCTCTACTTTGTATCTGAAACTAGTCAAACTAGTTGAGACAGACTGCGCACTATTAACTGATTTGAAGATTCGGTCATGGAAGAAGTATTCATCAGTTGGAACTAATCAAAGATTAGAAATTATGCGAGAATCAGATTAGAAAAAGGACAGATTAGAAAAAGATTAATATACGGATCGGAGAACGAAAGCTAGAGGTGCAACAAGATCAAAAGCGATTGAATGCGCTGTTCTGAGTCATCCTCCTCCTCCCTCTCTATCTCTGTTTATGTGTAAGGAGCAATCGCAACATGCACTCTTGTCGAGCTAGAAGTAGCTGCTGACGATTCATTGTCTGGACGTGACATTGCCGACATCTTTATCAAATAAAAATTATACAAAGCATTTATTGCTGATATCTAGCAATGGGATGTGTGTCCATCATACCATCAAGGGGTTGATTCTTCGGGATTGTTTCTCCAACTCCATCTTATTCGGAACCTTGGCGACTTTCGCGATAGGAATAAGGCTCCTGGATGAAGATAAGGTAAGATATAACAAGAGAATTCCTTTACTTACCAACTAATCAGGAACGGGCCACTGCCGTATATTTCCTGTGCGAAAATAATACGACGAATAGAACTGGATCCACAATATGTTTGGTATTGTTGGCATCTGAAATACCTGGGATTGGAAAAGTTCAGAATATCGCAGTAGAATCGTTGGCGTATGGTATTGTTTTACCTTTTTCATGTTGTTCTACAATTGAGAAAGACAGTCGCTATGTAGAAGCGACAGAACGGGCAATGTAAGTGCCTGCAAAGTAGATTTAAATAAATTGCCGATAGAAAAGAGAGACGCGGCTTTAGCGAAGGAGATAACGATTGACGAGAGTGAAGTCGAGTTCTGACTAGTGTTGGCAATACGAGGTTAGCGATATCGCTACGAAAGCACGGCCACGTAACGATATCGTTACGGGAGGGGAGAGGGTAGCGATATCGTTATTTCGCTATCGTTTAGCCAGCCCTAGTTCTGACTCACTCTTCTTCTTCCTCTCCCTCTGCCTCTCTTTTTTCTGATCGCGATTACAACATGCACTCGAGTCGAGCTGCAAACAACTGGGGGCGAGGTGGAACTTATTGCCCTCATTTGTCTCTTTGGACTAACTGTAATATGTGATGTGTCAATAATTGAGAAGAAAGCGTGTTCAATCCAAAGAACTTGAGGCGAGCACAACAATTTATCAATACAATAATCAATGTTCTTGAGAATGGTTTTACATAGACTGTTTCTCGGAGTTGTTTCTCGGAATTCGGACTTCCTCTGACCGTTTCTACTCCTTTCCACGGGATGACCTTCAACCTACAAGTATAGGTGATAAGAAGGCCAACAGTTACTCAACTCACCAACAATCATGACCGGCCCATTCGTCAGAATTTCCAGTACGGTTCCATAACGTAGATAAGTTGAACAAGCTGAACAAGATACCCTGCAAAGAGAAGGGTGTGAAACTGTGCAGGACAAGTTTTGTTACCTCAAAATAGTGACATATTCTTGGAAGAGAGAGTCGCTGTGTAGAAGCGCCAAAAGTAGGCAATGTAGATGCCTGAATTAGCAAAGTTGAGCAAACGAGAGAGAAAATTTGTCGAAGCAAGCAACACAGCGAATAAGAAAACGATCGTATATGAGGAGGACAGAGGAGTTCTGATTCATGTCAATCATTTTTCTCCCCTGCTCTCTCCCTCTTTATCTGCATAGTGTGACGCGCAATCGCAACATTTCTCGAGTAGGGCACAAAGAATTAGAGTTCAAAATACGGGGAATCATCTCTTCATTCCGCGCGTAAGAGCGTAAGAGCCCTTCCATCATCATCCACTTGATCGCCGCATTTCCATCGTAGAAGCACAAGCTTAGCCTGGGGAATTTGTTGATCTAGAGGAACTCCATTTCAAATATCGGCCAGTCTCGATTGATCATGTCAGAAGCGTTATTCCTTGAAGTCTTCGTACTCTGAATCTGCATCATGTGTTGTATAAAGTATTAGTTTTTCTAGTTTTCTGTTTCGACAGCTATTGTAATCTTCCATGGCTCGGTTTTAGTCTGTAATACAGAGCTCGGGGGGGGGGGGGACTCTGTAATACAGAGCTCGGGGATAGCAACTTCATTTATCGAGGACAGATTAAGCGATAAAGGCAAATGTATCGACATCGGCATCTCGAAGGGCATGTTCCATGGTGTCTTTTCTAAGGCAGCGAACATTTTTGCGTTGAACTGTACAAGTGGTGGTAAATTTGGTTTGTCGCTGAATACGAATGAACCAATGTAGATGATTGGAAGTTTATTAAAACGCGTTCTCTGTAAGAACGGGAGAGGGGTGGCACAATGCTTTAAAATGGTCGGATGGAGCTGAAAATTGCTGTGAGGAGTGTCTATGGGCAGGGTATGCTTCCATCCTATTTTTAGGTCGATTGATCAACTTTTTGACCTACCAAAAAAATTTCATTTTTCGCCCTCATGCAATACACCATTTGAGAGAGCATGAAAAGTTATGTCTGTTGCTCGATTATCAACACAAATTATGCAAATCTGAGAAAGTTATGCATCGAAAAGTGGGTATTTTCACAGTTTTTGATTTTTTAAGTTGCGAAGATTTCATTTGTACATGTTGTGTTTATGATTTTTGGATTCCC
>LS533685.1:0-20033 GCA_900490775.1 Pristionchus maxplancki | reverse complement strand
CCCGTAGAAACATAATCAACTTGTTTTCCATCCAGAAATTTCTTTCGAAAGTTGGTGCAGGTGCGGTATAGATCTGAATCTAGATCGAAAAGGTTTATAGAAGTAGTCTTGGCTCCGGTGAAGAGAGGCTTCACATAGTCAAGGAGCCCTTCCAGCTCCTCTTTTTTGATAGTAACGTCCAGTGTCTGCATTTAAAAAAGTAAAGCTCATTTAAGAATGTCTCTTACGGAATGCCGTTCACCGTGATTGATATTTGTTATTCCCAGCTCACTCAGTGCTTCAGATAATTCTTTTTTCCAGAGCGAAAACAATTTCTTTTCGCAAAAGTAAGACACAATTATTTTGTTCGCAACATCCTAAATAATGTTTGCGTATGTGCATTTTATTATAATTTTCGCTCGTAGATGCCTCAAGCATAACTTCGAGAGCGACGTCCAATTTTCTCGCATTGCAAATAGAAATATCAACCAGCTTCTTTACTGTTTTAGTGATCTGGAAAGACGATATAAGAATCATGAAATCATACACAATCCGAGAAAAAGTCAGAGAAATAATTACCTCTCTTAGTCTCAGAAGTGATGTGTCGTCCACTAGAGTGAAGATTTTCGAAATTGAGTTTCTTGGGAGAGTTAGAATGTCGAGTCGAACACTCTTCAATGAAGCAGTAGACGACATGGGTTGTGATGCTTTATGCAACGTTTAAATAATGCAGGGCAACGGACTCTTTCTCTAGAATGGCGTCCTTTCCATCGGCGACGCCACAGTTGTAATTCAAACAATGAATACCCTCTGGGGAGAACGAATGTTACTAGTTCGTTCTCCCAAGTACGAGAGCAGAATGAATGCGAGTCATCTGAAGGTGACTTCTGATTCATAGCCAATAACAATAAACACATGTATTCTTCACATGCGAATATTATCTTAATCATTGAGTCCCGGTGGCATTCGTTTCCCCAGAGGGAATTAGTTGTTCAAAATCCAAATCTGGCGTCAAAAAAACAAAAGAAACGACGCCTTTCTACACAAGGAGTCTGTGGATGCTTTTGTTCCCCTCGCATTTTAACGTTGCGTATAATTTCACAAACCATGTCGTCTACTGGTTCACCGAAAAGTGTTCGACTCGACATTCTCACTCTTCCTAGAAACTCAATTTCGAAAATTTTCACTCGAGTGGACGATTCATCACTGCTGCGACTAAGAGAGGTATTATTTCTCTGAGTATTTCTCCGTTTACTCATAATTTTATTATTGCTTCATCTATTTTCCAGATTAGTAATACAGCAAAGAAGCTGGTTGATCTTTCTATTTGCAATTCGAGAAAATTGAATGTACTCCTCGGAGTTATGCTTGATGTATGAGCGAAAATAATGCATGTACAAAAACAATATTTAGGATCACGGGAACAAAATAATTGTGACATTGTCATGCGAAGATAGGCTGTACTCACTCTGGAAAAAGGAATTATCTGAAGCGCTGAGTGACCTGGGAATAACAAATGTTCGGCACAGTGAAGAGAATACGGTAATTGACTTTTTTTCAAAATGAGTTTAACCCTTTTTATAAATTCAGGCTCTGGATGTTACTATCAGAAAAGAGGAGGTGAAAAGGTTGCTTGAATATCTGAAGCCTCTCTTCACCGGAGCCAAGACTACTTCTATAAACCTTTTCGATCTAGATTCAGATCTATACCGCACCTGCACCAACTTTCTGGATGGAAAACAAGTTGATTATGTTTCTACGGGCGAAAGGATGTTGCGAAATGCAGATTTGTTAGTTTTAGTGCAGATAAAGATCACTGAAAAGAACCGTAAACTCATATAGTGATCTATGGCTCGAATTGATTAGAAAAGTGAATGCAACTGAACTGGAATGTAGTTTGCAAGAATTCAATGATGGTTCGTTTGAGAAAAAACTTCAAGCAATCAAATGATTTTTGCAGATTCATTTCAATTTCTATTAGAAGTAGCAGGGATTGTAAAATATATTGATTTACGAGCCTGGGCGAAAAGTAAAATTTTGAACAAAATTTTTATCTCGTTCGTCAAAGAGATTCTGAGCCGGAAATGTGCCGTTTTGCACATTAACTTGAACATACACGTCATATCGCACACCGAGGCCGTGAAACTACTAGAGGTTGGAACAAACTTTACAAAAATATATTTTTTGTTTTTTATCTAATTATCCTAGATGTGAAAAAGCCAGAGTTCCCAAGTGTTTCAATCAATTATTTCAGGTATTTCACAATATGCAGAAGAAGATTCAATTCTCTGCATACGCAGACGTCAACTTTCCGATAGACATTGCAGTGGGAGCGTATAAAGTGGAAATCTCCGATCGCGGAATTTCACCGTACTATTTGTTAGCCTCGATCGATCATATTGATACGAGTGATTACATATGAAAAAAGCGATAAGATAGTGCTCATCGGGAAATATTTGTGTGTTGATTGACCCAATGGAGAAGAATAAAGTCTGTAATACTATGGTAATACTTTATGTTATTTCAATCTCACAAAATGATCAAATTAGTTACTTGGGAAGCTTTGATAAAATTTCTCATCGGTTC
Organism: Pristionchus maxplancki; assembly: GCA_900490775.1. Taxonomy (NCBI): domain Eukaryota; kingdom Metazoa; phylum Nematoda; class Chromadorea; order Rhabditida; family Neodiplogasteridae; genus Pristionchus; species Pristionchus maxplancki. The sequence continues at coordinate 17,468 of LS533685.1, read as the reverse complement.
ACGGATACGATATTTTCTCCAATTATTCTCATTTTTTTGAAATTATTACACTAATGGCAGATGATAGACCATATACATACAAGTTGCGCCAGAATGATATTCTTGATTTGAATTGCTCGAATTGCCGCCATCATTCGAAACGACGCTAATCGGTCAATTCCATGCACTCTTGTCTTGCATTTGCCTATGTGTTATTGCATTTGATTATACCAGCCATGTCTTTCTCTGGTTGTACGGATGCTCTGAAGCAAAAGTGGCTTGATATTCTGACTCTTCCGAAGAATTCAATTTCGAAAATCTTCTCTCGATTGGATGACACATCACTGCTGCGACTAAGAAAATTTAGGGAATTCGCCCAATTCCCTCCATTTTAGATTCCGTCGAGACAGCCGTTATGGAGAACCATGAATCATGGTCCATGATGAGATCGATGAGAACACATTGCAGTACGATTTGTTTGATTGTTGATGGCATCAGGCTGTGGGAGCAAGCGTCTGTCTCTCTCATTTCGCAATGGTCTCTCGTCGGTTAGAGAAGCGAGAGAACAGGGGAAAGTGAGAGAGTCAGACCATTGCTCGGCTGTGGGTGCCAAACGGCATTAATCGCCACATCGATCTTTCTAAGATGCCACGGCCAAGCGAAATCTGTAGATAGTGAGATCTACAGAAGCACCGGCATTCCATCCCTTCAGACTCTGCGGTACCAAGATCATTTGAATTGTGTACCGGCAGAACAGCCGATAGGATCTTTCTCTATCATTCTCTATCTCTCTCTGATGTCTTGCTCTCATCTCTCTCGAATCGGTTCAGTGTGGATAAATCTTACAGACCGAGCTTGTGCCATTATTATCACCGATTTATGGTGCATCGGCCATTTTGAACCACCTTTCATTGCTTGATTTGCCGAGCTCAGCTGCTCGTTTTGTCGTCATTTCCTTGGCGTATCTTGTAGTTTCCCCCATTTGCCGAGCAACGCCGCTCGTTTTTGTTTGCCAGATTGCAATTTTTTGTTGAATGGCCCGTAACGTTACTTCTCTACGAGAAGAGAGGCTATCCAACAAGTGGTGTGTGTTGGTAGACACTCGGTCGCTAGCGTCTCTCTCCACCCTCTAGTCCCGCCTATCCATCTCGCTCGCTCGGTGCTCACACTTCGATAAACGATTACACTGAACGCCCGTACATTGGTACATCGGCCGGGATCGAATCGTCCCAGTCGAAGAAGCCATTCGAATCCCATCCATGATGAGTCCGATTGTCTGCCTTGATAAAGCTATTTAATGTTCAAACAAAAAAAAGAGAATAAACCCTTGCGGAATTGATTGTTACACCTGACAGGATCAGCCTAGCCCTTCTCTTCTTGCAAGTCTCATATCCCATCACTCTCATTAGTCTCTGCATTTGAAAACAACTGATTGAGACAGAATCAAGTTCTTATTCACTGCTCAGGCACAGTCACAACGATTTTTATCATTTCATCATCAACACTTTTTGTTCACGTCAATTACCCGTGGATGTACTCTTCTTCCAGAAAAACTATAGAGAATAAACTAAGAGTGCGCAGACATTTTATCGTTACAAAAGAGAGAGTAAAAACACAAAAACGTGAATCAGTAAGTCACTTTGAATCTCAGTTGATGCTTTCCCCCGAGTTCTCTGAGTGATTCTCCGCTCATCACACGCACGGAGAACGAGCCATCGCTCATATCGGTTGCAATTTTATTGCAGACTTCTCGATGTTTGCCGAAGATTAGAGCAGAATTTTCGGTGGATTCGTAAATGTCAAGCTCGTTGATGGTCTGAGTGACGGAAACGAAGAACTTTCCTGGAATTTTATTGATTTTATTATTTTCCTGAGCGATTGCTATAGTCAGTTTCTCAAGTAACGCTGTGGGTTCAACCCCAGGGCTGCGCATTATGTTTGCTAACCTTTGCACTCTCTAATAAATTCCCGCAACTCACTCATATGCTTCTCATCAAACTTCTCAACGACCAACGAAATTATCTTGAGTTTGTGAATACGAACCATTTTGATGATTGTCTTTCTGAAAATAACAGTTTTCTCTTCACTTAAAAAATCTGCTTCACCTCAAATCCCCATCGCCTCTCTTATCCTCCAGAATCAAATGGTTCACAGGAACGTCGGCTAGCACTTCTCTGACGGCGTCCAGTGTATTTCTGTTTTAAATGTAATTATTAAGACGAAAAAAGTATTTTAAAAAGTAGTGAAAAAGTAGTTTACCTGTCCAAATCAAGCAACATAAGCGTTTCAATCGACGCACAGCGCGAGAATAATCTAGACAATCCTCGACGATTTTTCGTCACTTTTCTTCCCACTTTCAGCAAAAGCCAACCCAGAATGACAGCGCAAACGAATAGAATGAAGAAGAAAGCAAAGCGAAATTTCACGAAACAGATGCCCAAAACGATGAGGAGATAAAAGACGATAATCTTGATGGAATCGTTCTCAGTGTTGAGAGTGAGCAGTTGGAGGGTGGGCGAGAAGTATTGTGTGGGTGCTGTGGTCTGTAATCTTTTTTAGTTCCGAGCTCAGAAAATGATAAATACACCCACATAATTATCGTATCCCTTGAGAGCTCCTCTGAAGTGGGGTAGATCACTCAATGAGGATAGATTAAGGGTCACTCGGACGTCCTTCCTGTGCCATTGGGGGCCGCCGTTGTCGAATCTGAAGCAAGAAACATTGATAAAAGAGCATTTGTTTTCGTTTGAGATTCCTGGTTCTAGCTCGCGGCAAGACTAACCTAACAAGAGCAAGAGGAGGGTGAATCGAGCGACTGGCAAGATACTCCGATACCATGGCGTTCCATGTACGGGATATCTGAAAAGCGGGAATAAAAATTTTACGAACCCGAAAGATAAAAGACAGAAAACTCACCACTCTCAGTCTTTCCACTCCTTTGACTCCCGCTTGTCGAATGAGAATTCGAATTATGTCTGGTGGCAGATTCGCGAGGGTAGTGTCAGACTTGGAGAGGTCATCCAGCAGAATGCCTTGATTGTCCATCGGAAATCGGATATAATGGATGAAATTGAGGATCAGATAGAGGTCTTTGAATTTAGGCGAGAGCAAGAGCAATTTTTTTAGCGTCGTTTGGCGTTTCGAAAATATCTACCAGCTGCGTCGATTTCGTTCGCAATATTTTTCAGATTTATCTAAATGGTAAAGAAAACAAGAAAATGAACATCTCAGTGCAGATGATTGACCTCTCAGCAACAACCCTCGCCAATCTGCCTCCCGACATTATCAGAATTCTCGTACGGCAAACGGGAGTGAGAGGAGTAGGGCAACTGCGATTGGTACGACTATTTTACCCTAGGGAAATGTCTAGAAAATCTCTTCCTGATTTCTCAAACATGGAATGTAATGGTGCTGGATTACGTCTCCGACCGACCGCTCGATCTATCCACCGCTGCCAGTCGTCAGGTTAGATGTTTTTGACCTTTTTAGAGACTTCCACCTCATTTCTCAGAATAAACGCCTTGAAGAAACACAAGAAGGAAGTCAAGGTAGAGCTGTACATGAATCGAAATGACACGTCACACTTCCATCCGATGCTCCGCGGGTGGGATTATGATCGCCCCGTGAGTTTAAACCGAAAAGTACATGATATGCCTATGGCATTAGTTATTGTGTAGATTCTAGACGACTGAGATGAAAGAAGTCATACTTTTTCTGCGGATGCTTAGACCAGACTAAGTCTGACCTAGCCATAAATCTGGTGTGACCTAGACGGGTCAGAGTGATAGGACAGATGGGCAAATAAGATAGGGATAGCCCTCGGGTGTAACGAAACCAACCATAACTGTGACGAACCGAAAATATCACTCCGCACTATTCAGCCGAGTCAATATTTTTTCAGACCGCCTATGCCCGGTCGCCAAAGCTCCAGTTGATCAAATTCAATCAAACGGACGTCGCTCTTCTCTTTGTATGCGTGATCGCTATCGTATTCTTCAGCTGCAGAGGATTCCATGCCCTCGCCATATTCTATTCCGTCGCCTTCGCTTGCTCATTGGCTTGGCTCCGATTTGTGGTCCGCCCTAAAGTGGCCAAAAATCGCTGCAATCTTGCAAGAATTTTCGCCAGATGTTGAGGAGTGGAGGAGCTAATGTTATACGATTTAAAAAGGTTAACTCATAATCGACGGACAGCATAAAATAATCGATGTATCCGATCCAGGGAAGCCCTCAGTGCAGTTGGCACGATATTAGCCGACATTCCAATCAATCATTTGTTGATTATGGATGATAATTTCGATAAGGGATTGAGGTAATAATCGCTTTGAATTGCATATTCACTGCTCTTCAGAAACACAATCGTCAGCCTGGTTCGAACGCATACAATTGACAAAGTCACGCTGTTCGTTCGGAAGATTCAATTTAACGAAATTTGTGAGTCAGAAAAAACGCGCAAAAAACAAAAAAAACTTTTGCAGGTGAATTCTTCCTCGATGTCACTCAGACTGTCAGTGAACTCGAAATCTATGAGAGATCTCAAAATCGCGCCATGATTTTTGACAAGAAACGAAAATACTGGGAGAAAGCGATCAAAGAGATCACTGATGGCTCCTTGAATGTGCAAATCATGAATGGAGAGGCATTTGTGCGTCCATTCAACTCACTTCAGCGAACAATCATGAGCGTGCCTAATCAACTGAGATTTAGAGTGAAACCATGATGGATTTCACTTGTTTCTTCCCATTTTGTAACGATAAAAATTGAATTTTTTTGAAAAATCTGAGCATTTGCATCGCATTCGTTGTTTTCGAAAAGGGTTTTCTCTTCTCATTCCCTCTCTTTTCTCCCTTCTCAGTCGGTCGACCTGGCTCAAAATGACCACTCTCAAGCAAGAAGAGGACAACTTTGCCACTCTATTCGCTAAGGGAGACTCTGCTGAGGTCGATGAGGTAATCAATTTAACTTTTTGAATTAGACAATTATACCAAAATGTAAAATTACGGTATCTACAGTACTCCTTCAGACGGCAGCATTCAAGTCCTTCCGCGAGTATTTCGATTGCGACGATGAATACAGAGAACCGCCCGAGGACTTTGATCACAATTTGGTGAAATATTGACTTTCTGAAAGATACAAAGCGTATAATTACAGATTGACGTCTTCCTCCGAATGATGAACGATCCGGAGCCAGATACACGGTATTTTCCCGTATTTGCTGCTGTTTGACTGCATGTTTCATAGAGTCGGTGCTTCCTATTTGATCGTCAAGCTAATGGAGCACGTCCCACTCATGCACACCATAATCGAGAAGGTATACGGTAGAAACAACAGTGAGTACAGTATGAAGCTGTTCAGGGTGCTCTGAACATCTTCGTGCAACATCTAAGCACTGTTCCAGAGTGAGCATATCAAAGGTTTTTTTGAATCAAACGATCAAGGATCGTTCAGATTGCAAGTGAACTGCCTGTCGGGTGTCAAATATATCGCGGATCACTGTTCTGATTGCAACAAGGCCGTCCGAGACACGAATGTGCTGGAAACCGTTGCGAAAATGGTGCGGTATGGTATACATTCGGTCATTTAGTCAATCGTTGCAGTTGCACTCGGGAGCAATACAATCCAGAAAAGCCTGCATCAACGTGAATACGTGTGTTCTCAAGATTCTGAAAGAGAAAACTGGACATGTTCAACCGGAAGTAAGATGAATTCCGCCATTTCTTAAAAAATACTCGATTTCTAGACTGCTCGTCTTCTTGTCTCCTGCATTGTCAAACTGATGATTCGTTGCGAAACCGATGGGGAGATTCGTGAGGTAACTCGATTCTTCTAACCGTCGTTGCTTCGATCTGATCCTCTTGTTCAGTACTCACTGAAGTCTCTCGCGCTTCTAGCAAAAGCCGAACTCTTCGCCAAAAATGTATGGAGAATACTTGAGCAATTTAACGCAGCACTTTCTTATCTTTGCAGGGGGACTACACTGCTCACATCGAAGCAATGATCAACGAGAAGGATCTCATCTCAAGCACGTTCAAGGCCATCGACACTGGAATTCCGGCTTTCATGGGGTAGTAGAAAGTTTCTACTAGAAACACCATTATTGATTAATTAATTATCCACTCAGTAACGCTCTCCTTCTCATCGGTCACATTGTCAAATCAGGTGCGGTCGTGCTCGCGAGCGCTTGCCAAGAAAAGACTCTCCCCATTTTGCGTACTCTCTCGTCCCACCATCGAGAGAGTTCGTGAAATAAAGAGGCCATTTCTTGCGAAGCCATACCAATAACTCATCACAGGCACCAACGAGCAACTGGATCGCCTGGTTACGCGCGAAGGCTTCATGAAGATGATTGTGAGCCGAATTTTATGGTCCTTTCCTGCAATTTATCCTAACACAGGAGTTTTGGAGGGCTTGATTGGCGCGGCCACTCGGCCACCTCGACTACTGTAATTTGCAGGGCGAATGCCTCGATTCATCGTGGGGCGAAGTGCGCGACAACGCGACGTACCTACTCGCCAATCTCGCTGAAGGCCCTCAACGCCACGTCGACCTCATTCTGAAGGTAAGTGCTGGCGATACGCATGCATCTCAACTTTTACTGCTATCACCTATTCTTGTTTTGCTTCTGCCACACAATTGCTTCTGTCCTTCTGCCTAGTAAAAAAAAGGTGAAGGTTCGGCCACATCAAGCGATTTTACAGTCGAAAGCGAATACGCTAGGTGGTGCTCATCGGTGGGCCGACTTGCTCGCTGGGAATACGACAACCTTGCTTGCCCAATGCTTCTAGGGCACGTTACCTTTTGCAACCGAGGTTACTACCAATTTTCCGCCCCCCGGGAGAATAGAGGGCTTGGTTTGCCTGGAGGGGGGGGGGATCGAACTAGTAACCCGTCGATTGCGAGCAGCGCCTCACACCACTGCGCTATCCCATCTACACTTTCAAAGTTAACTAAACAACTAGTTGTTTAAGAGGGAAATGAACCGCTCTTTGCATGAGAGAGAACGGAAAATGAAGAGAGTGCGAGACGATTTTCCTCTTAAACAACTAGTTGACTTTGAAAGTCTAATCCCATCCTTCTGCCTAGTAGAGTCCTCATTCCCCTTTCCAGGAAGTCGACCTCATCGCGCAGATCATGCCTCTGCTACACACCGACGACGAGTATCAACAAGACATCGTTGCTTAGAAACAACACCTTCTGAGTAGCACTCATTGATTTTCAGTTTTGCCTTGTCTTTGCCAACATATCACGCCTCTCACCTAAGAAACGACTCAGAATGGCTGATTCTTGTCATCGAGTCTTTTTTCGATGCCCGGTTTTTAACGTTTTTGGACCCTCCCAGGTGCCTTTATGCCCCCTGTGAACGGAATAGTGCTAGTGATCATTCTCGACCGAGCTGCAGCACCGGTTAGGTGCAGCCTTCCATCTTCAATGCTATTTTTCGACCCTTCAACGCAAACCTCGAGAAAACTTTCCTTCGTGAGCTATGGCTATTTTTCGATGCTCTATCGACCTATGCAACTTACAAGTCGATATCTATTCGTTAAACAGCGTGAGAGGCCGTGACCGATATCAAGAAATCTGCCTCAAAAACCCCATTTTTTCTTGCATAGTGTTGTTGCTCTCTTCACGAGGATTCGAATGATAGGTTTGCGCTCCCATATCGAGGGGACTGAGTATGATTCCGGACCCGATAACAACTTTTGAAGATTTGAAGTTTTTTTTCAACAGTCCCTCGCCGCTTCATTCCGCAGTCTCGCGACGAATGGCCCGGTCACATTTTAGGAAATCAAATTATGTTTCATTAGTCCTTGAAATCTCTACATTGTTTAACAAAGTTGCGCTGAAACTTAACACGTATTGAACAAATGTGACCGGATCATTCGTCGCGAGAGTGCGGAATGAAGCGGCGAGGGACTGTTGAAAAAAAACTTCAAATCTTCAAAAATTGTTATCGGGTCCGGAATCATACTCAGTCCCCTCGATATGGGGGCGCAAACCTATCATTCGAATCCTCGTGAAGAGAGCAACAATCCTATGCAAGAAAAAATGGGGTTTTTGAAGCAGATTTCTTGATATCGGTCACGGCCTCTCACGCTGTTTAACGAATAGATATCGACTTCTAAGTTGCATAGGTCGATAAAGCATCGAAAAATAGCCATAGCTCACGAAGGAAAGTTTTCTCGAGGTTTGAGTTGAAGGGTCGAAAAATAGCATTGAAGATGGAAGGCTGCAACTAACCGGTGCTGCAGCTCGGTCGAGAATGAACACTAGCACTATTCCGTTCACAGGGGGCATAAAGGCACCTGGGAGGGTCCAAAAACGTTAAAAACCGGGCATCGAAAAAAGACTCGCTGACAAATGCAGGTCGAATCTTAGGTGAGTGCCGTGATATTCGTCTCTTATGCGACAACGCCAGTGTTCTCCATGAAAGGCTTCGTCGAAAATGGTGAGAGCAAGACATGGGGAAGACATGGGTACTTCATAGTATGAAGTACCCATGTCTTCCCCACCCCCTTCCCCCCATTCATTCTCTAATTTTCTTCTCGGCGAAGGGTTCGAGGGGGCCAGAAACAAAAAGTTCCAAGACCATGGTTTAGGAGTCCGCACTATCGTCGAGTCCGCTACCAAATCCGGAGCCGACGCCCGATTGGTGAACATGATCAGAGAGGTATTATTAAAATTATTTATTTTAATTAATTAATTTGTATTCTAGGTCCTCCCCAATCTGCTCCTCACTCATCCCGACTTTTATTCGAAAGTCGAAAAAGTGGTGTTTCGGTTTTATTATCAATCTAAATGCTGATTTAAGAAAGCTCAAGAGTCCGGCAATGTGAGCCTCCTGGCCTTTGACTTCTGGTACCTCAAGAGAAGAAGTGGTGAACTGATGAAGGTAGCGAATTCGACGACAATGATTTTCTAATTTGTCGATCCACCAGTATATCGCTGCCTCGCTCCCTTCTTACGCGAACCTCGGCCGCTTCAGAGCAACCACGCACACCGTGGTGAGGCAATCGACAATCGTCGCCTGTCAAATTGTGCATTGCGTGAGATAAATTGGCAATCGTCGCCCTCATTGCAGTGCAAACCGTCATCTGTGGATGAGAAGAAATGAAGCGGCGCTCCATATCCATATTCTGCAAAATTGTCTACTCAATTCATCGTATTTCTATTATTCGAAAGCAACCGATAAACTGCGTATATTCGGCATGTTATCGTGCCCTCGCGACATTGTTCTGAATCGAACATTAAATCATTTATTCAAATCAATATATTGAATTAAAAATTATTCAAAAACTCGCTCGCTGATGTACCTCTCTAAGTGGCACTCTTTTCTTGGTTTTCGCCGACTTGCTCAAATCTTTGATGTGAAAATCGATAAGAGCATAACGCAGACCAGCTGGAAGAGTGTGAATATCAAAAGCCAAATTCCATGTCGTACCAATGATTCGATGTTCGGGAAGACCAAGTGTTGTGAATATTGTAGTGACTTCAGTTGAGATCCAGTTGAACTGAGGATGTGTACGATCCTTAAAGCAGTGATCAATAAATAAGAACTTCTTCGGTTTCTGGCCCCCTCAACCCTCCAACGAGATGGAAACTGATTACTAGGAGGAATGAATGGGAGGGAGGGAGAGAGGGAGAGGGATAGGGAAGAGGGGGGGGGGCAGAAACCAAAGAAGAAAAATGCGGGACCAATAATAATGAGCAAAATATTGCGAAAAGGCAGGTACTAAACGAAGACTCGTCGAGCTCTCTTCCCTTCCTTCAGATAACAACGACAGTTGCCGTGGAGCCGCGCAACAAAGAACAGCGCCTGACGTTAGTTCACTCGCGAAAACATCATTTCTGTCCTTTCTACCTCGCCTGACATAACTGCATAAGCATGATAGCGTACCAAAAACAAGATAAACAGATGAAATGAACACATATTTATTTGTACCCCGCTTTGGATGAAGCGAATAGTGCTCATTCGATCCCAAATGTGATTCTGTACAGCGTTAAATTCTATGGCAGAGAGGTGTGCAAATGCGCTCGCTTTCGACTCTACTGGTTTGCTTTATCGCTCTAGGTGAGCATTCCATTTATCTAATAAATGTTCCCAGGATTTCCAGAAGGATTCACAAATGCGAATGATGTCTACACATTCGACGTTATTACTACAACTTGCTCGGAGCCAGAGGCAGCAGGGACTGACCTAGACGTCGAGTTGGTTGTTTTCTACAAGAACGACCACGTCGAGGCCTTCCCGCTTGGAGTGACGTGAATTTCGAATATTTTAATTAAATTATTATTATTTATCTTAGTCTATCCGAAGCGCTACACGTCCATCGTCGAGATCACTCACAAGCCTCAAACTATTGCCAATATCGGCTTGCGTTATGATCGTGGTTTCTTGGGTAGACAAGACTCGTTCTGTGCAGGGGATGTGAGTTTTTTGCAGATAATTATTTTCGAAAAATCGAGATTTTTCAGGTAGTGCTTCTGAGTCGAACTTATACTTCTTAATTAGAGCTTGCTTCAATATGGAGGAAGTGCTGAATGAACGACCGCTCCAGAATGTGAAAATATGAAATGAGGGTAATATTTTTATGTTTCAAAGAGTCTTCTAATTGTAAGTCGAAAATAAGTAAAACTTCACAAAAATGAGTCGCCCACTCATTCTTCATTTTGGGTGATTCCCATTGGGAATCAAAATGCCAACCCTAGAATCTGACCCAACGAACCGATTACGGTATCGATTTTTTTAAGCATAGCGTTTGGTGAAGAAAACGACGAAAACGGCGCGAAAAACAGGTTTGTACGTGTGGATTTCGTCATATAACACATGCTCAACTAAATTTACTACCAATATTTGAATTGCCACCTAATATTGTAACTTTTTTCTTTTTTTTTTGGCAGTCGAATGGTTGGATTTGCAATCTTCCCCCGATTGCCTATTATGCATTTGCAGATAATCATCCTTAGTTCAAAACTGGCAATCGGGCGAGGTTCCCCGATTGCCAGTTTCCCTCTGAGGGAAGAAATTGAGAGAAAATAGCTGTCTGAATTATGATTGTGCTTTGAAACATACAGTGAATTAAAGAACATTGAAATGATCCGATATGTTTCAGTCGACGAACAAATGTAAAATGATGATTTTCTCTCAATTTCTTCCCTCAGAGGGGAACTGGCAATCGGGGAACCTCGCCCGATTGCCAGTTTTGAACAAAGGATGATTATCTGCAAATGCATATTAGGCAATCGGGGGTAGATTGCAAATCCAACCATTCGACTGCCAAAAAATAAGAAAAAAGTGACAATATTAGGTGGAAATTCAAATATTGGTAGTAAATTTAGTTGAGCATGTGTTATATTGCGTAGTGATGATGAAATAGTTATCGATTATTTTTTGTTTTTTCTTGGGAAGTCGATTGGGCGATGGCGAAAAGGTCGATTTTGAGGGGTTGCGAATGGAGCGTGACAGACAGACAGACAGACAGACAGACAGACAAACACCGTGACATACAGACAGACATCTTGATATATCTTTCTGGAATACACGCGATGGTGTTGATGTTGATGACAAAAAGAAACCTTTTCGTGGATAGGAGGAAAAGAGAACTGCGCATGTGAATGATACGTGGATATGAAGGCGTTCGCGAGAAAGTCGAGCAAAGGTTGGCACAGTTCAAAAAGGTCGATTTCCTGAAACAACAGTTTTTGAGGTTCTCGAGGGTGCTGATGACGATGGGCATACTCATTTTCAATCATGAGCCTCCGTTGGCTTCAGATGACGTCACGTCGAAATCAGTTTTTGAAGGATTTCTCTGTCCACGAAATTGCTAAAAATATGAGAAAATGTTCTCCGGGGCAGAATTTCATGCTGCTCACGCCTGTCTTGCTCTTTTTTTGTTATTTTCAAAAATAAAATTGTAAAATCGATTTTTTGACACAGCCATTTGCGGGCTTAGCAACCTACACAGATCGAACCGCCATGTCGCGAGGATTCCAAATTTATATTTTTAGCCAAATCGGTGCCGCGAACTCGAAGATTGAAAGCAAAAAGTAAGCAGAAATTGACAGCAAACGGGTCGCATCTCCATCTCAAGGCGCTTCCCAGATCTCACGTGCGAGAGACTCGGCGAGAGAGCAGGGAGAATAGAGAGAGCGCAGAGAGGGAAGAGGGGAGAGAGACGGAGCCGGGGAGGATGGGAAGAGGGTGAAGAGTAAACAAGTGGAAGATGAGCGATTTCAGCTCCAATCTAGATCACTCTTTGTTTTCAATCTTCGAGTTCGCGGCACCGATTTCGCTAAAAATATAGATTTGGAATCCTCTCAACATGGCGGTTCGATCTGTGTAGGTTGCTAAGCCCGCAAATGGCTGAGTCAAAAAATCAATTTTACAATTTTATTTTTGAAAAAAACAAAAAAAGAGTAAGAGTAAGACAGGCGTGATCAGCATCAAATTCTACCCCGGAAAACATGTTCACTTAATTATAGCGACCTCGTGGACGGAGAAATTCAACAAAAACCGTTTTCGACGTGACGTCATCTGGAGCCAACGGAGGCTCAATATTGAAAATGAGTATGCCCATCGTCATCAGCACTCTCGAGAACCCCAAAAACTGTTGTTTCAGGAAATCGACCTTTTTGAACTTTTTGAACTCTCTCGCGAACGGCTTCATATAGCAAGAGAATTCCCGACAGAGCATTCCTAGTATTTCTAAAGATTTTGACATTGTCAGAGAAACGAGATGCAGAGTTTGGCCGCAACTTGGATACCATATCGTGCTTGATTCCAACTTGGGGGAGCGCACCAGACATGAATGTATGTGCAGTCGAAGTCATCGATCAATAGCGGAACGAAAAAATTCCACATTTCCGAGGTTTAAATTGAATTAAATTTAATCTTTCTCATATTCTACTATGCATAAAATGGACAAAGATTATTAAAGTACTCTAATTATGCATTGTCTCTCTTCTCTCTCGCCTCTCCTCTTTATCATTCACCATCCACTCGTCTTCTCTGCGCTCGAGTCGAACGGTCGACGATCGTCCAACGGAGGTATTTTCGGCTAATTTCACTTCATTTTCGCTAAATTTTCGTCGTTCAGATGACGATATCGTCGTCTTTCGTGCTGCTCCTGGCGTTACTGGCCTGTGGTAAGTGATGCCACGCCAAGAAGGAAAACAAGTGACGTCATCGTTGTAGATGCGCCCACAACCGCGGCTACTTGTCCAGATCCTAAAGTCGTCAAACCGAAGGACCCGGCGGAATGCACTAACGACAGCAGCTGCAAGGAGGTTCGAACTAGAGATGGCTGCACAAGCATTCGTCTCTTCATTTCGCGTGCTCTCTTTCCGATAAGAGAGGCGAGAGAGCGTGCAGAATGAAGAGCGTCACTGCTAAGACTGCCTCATCAACGCATCCAATTAGGCTTCACGAGAGTAGGGAGACGCACGGCATTCAGCAGGGGGTGCTGGAGGAAAAGAGAGCAACAGAGGAAGAGAAATTACCGTATATTATACCCGCATGGCCACTTGCCAACCATACGGAACCGCTTTTTAGCACAACTTTAGCGTACGGTCTTGCACCGACCATTCAAATTCTTTTTGGCGCTAAAACGTCGTGTGCAAGAGACTGTGTTATTCCGAGTGACACCGACCACCGAATGGTAGTGGGGAGAGGAGGAATGAGCGAAAATGGTCTCATTCTCTCCCAACCGACTCGGGGTTTCGAGAGACGCGAAAGTGATAGGATCGATTAGAGTTCATTATTTAAAAACAGGTCTCGTGCGACCGCGCGTTGTCTTGTAAAAGGGGTAAAAATGAAAGTCGAGGGCAGTCTAATTACCCTCGACTTCCTTCGTGGTTCAGTGGGTCAATATTTGTTCCTTGGTTCATATTTATGATTAATATCGATATCGTAACCCAATTACCATACTCCAAAGTTGTTCAGTGGGTCAATATTTGTTCCATGGGCCAGATTTACGTTAACACACAGCGTTTCGCACGCGGACATTGGGGATGGTGAAGTAGAGACAGACGTTGCCTTGAGGTGACGTGTGGATAGCTCCCAGTATCTCGTGCGTAGCTCAGTTGGTAAGAGGACTGACCGTCGCTCGTCTTGTCGCTGGTTCGATCCCCACCACCTCTAAGGTCTTTTGCAAGCTCTCTTTTTCGCGCTCTCTTTCATTTTCAAAATTCCCGGCGCCCTTGCACATCAGTAACTATTCAAATCGCAAAGTCCGCGGGAAGCGCATTCTGAAACGCTGTGTAACACGTTACCAATTGATGTCGTTACCCCATTACCGTACCCCATAGTGGTTCAGTGGATTTATTCCTTTGTGTCCGATCAATGATTGATGCATTACCAATTGATATCGCAAGCCGATTACCGTACTCCAGGTGGTTCAATGTAGGGTTGGCAAAACGATAGCGGGATTACGGGCCCGCTACAGGGACGATCTCGCGTAGCGGGCCCGCTACGGGAGAGGCAAGGCGAGAGGGAGGGTAGCGGGCCCGCTACGCCCGCTACGATTTGAAGCAGCCGGCCTTTCCCGCAGGTTCGACCCCATCTCGGGGCATGAGTTTTGCCAGATTTTTTCTCGGTGCGGCTTTTGTTTGTCATCGTTCTGGGAGTATTTTGAAGAAACTTCTGAGCTTTTTGATTTGAATTCGCCGACTGTGATGTAATTTTATGATTCTTCTCGATTTTCAATGGTCCAACATGACCAAAATCGAGAGTAGGCTAATTCCCTGTTATAGATAGAGCTTAGCTTTCTTTCGATGAAATGTAGAGCAGGATCTAATTTAATAGCCATTTCAATCGGGAAGTGGTGCGATAAAAGAGAACTGAGTTATGCTCCTTCCCGTGAGCCACTATGGCTCCGCTTGCCTAGCCCGTTCTTGGAAGGTCTCACGGAAACTGGTAGAGCTCAGTTCTCTTTCATCGCACTACTTCCAGACTGTAATAGATACTGAATTAGATCCTGCTTTACATTTAGTCTGAAAAAAGCTAAGCTCTATCTATAACAGGGAACTAGCCTACTCTCGATTTTGGTCATTTTGGACCATTGCAAATCGAGAAAAATCACAAAATTACATGACAGTCGGCGAATTCAAATCAAAAAGCTCAGAAGTTTCTTCAAAATACTCCCGGAACGATGACAAACAAAAGCCGCACCGACAAAAAATCTGGCAAAACTCATGCCCCGAGATGGAGTCGAACCTGCGGGAGGGACATGCGCGTTTACCGTTAGTCTCAAATCGTAGCGGGCGTAGCGGGCGTAGCGGGCCCGCTACCCTCCCTTCCTTTTAACGGGCCCGCTACCCTCCTTCTCGCCTTTCCTCTACCGTAGCGGGCCCGCTACGTCATCTCGCCCCGGTAACGGGCCCGCTACCCTCGTATTGCCAACACTAGTTCAATGGGTCAATATTTGTTTCGTTAAATCCGAACAATGGTGAATGCGTCACCAAACGATATCGTAACCGAATTACCGTACTGAAAAGTGGTTCAGCTGGTCAATATGTGCTCCTTTGGGTACGATTAATGATTGATACATTACCAGACGATATCGTAACCAATTACCAAACATCGATAATAAAGTAGGTCAATATGAGGCCGTTTGCCTAAGAATGGAGCAAAGGCTGGCACAGCTAAAAATGCTCGATTCTCTGAAACTGCGGGTTCTGTGGTTCTCGAGGGTGCTGATGACGATGGGTATACTCATTTTTCAAATTGAGTCTCCGTTGGCTCCAGATGACGTCACGTCGAAAACGGTTTTTGTTGAATTTCTCCGTCTACGAGGTCGCTAAAATTAAGTGAAAATGTTTTCCGGGTTAGAATTTGATGCTGATCACGCCTGTCTGATTCATTTTTCGTGAAAATTAAAAATAATTTTTTTAAATCGATTTTTGTCGTTAAGATGGTTAAGAATTTGTTGGGTCAGTTTGCGAACGTTTGGCTGCTCAACCAAGGTTCAAGAGGGAGTCGAGAGTGCGTGCCCATTACGCCCAGCTCCCCGAAAATGTCGCTCTTGGCGCCACGAGGGCTCAAAAAACTCGTTTCCATACAACAGAAATAGGCTGTAAGCGGCCAGCGGGTAAACAGTAGGGTGGCGAAAACGAGTCCCGGGTGAGTCGTTTTTCCCTCTCTCTGCGGGTGAGTCGGAGAAGAACGACTCACCCGCGTGCGAGGGGGCAATAAACCGAGGGAGTGCGGGTGAGTCGTTTTCGTGCGGGTCGAAAACGACTCACCTGTTTTTCTCAGCTCATAGTGGACCAAATTGCATAATTTTTGCACCGTTGAACGCGTTTTTCAGAGTTCAATCGAAAGGATGCTCTTATGTCCTGAAACCGAAATTGGATGTTTTACGGATTTTCGACTTTGCCCTCATATCTCTTTTAGTAGACCATGCAACCATCTTTTCAATTGTGCTGAAAAAACAAAGATCAATGATGTGGAAATCGAATAATCTGATCTATTATGAGCTGACAAAACCATGTGAGTCGTTTTCGACCCGCACGAAAACGACTCACCCGCAACTCCCAGCCGTAAAAACGACTCACCCGCAGAGAGTGAGGCTGTAAAAGCGCGTCTCTCGGGTGAGTCGTAGAGAAAGTAAACAAGTGCGGGTACCCGAGACTCGTTTTCGCCACCCTAGTAAACAGTATATTTGTTAACCGCACAGAGGCAGATCGTGTTGGGACCAAATATGAACCAAGTGTTGGTTGAGTATCATTTTTCTTAAACACTATATTTCGTAGTTTCGGTTTATTACGGTAGGTCTGGGCCACGCTCGTTGTCACCAATTCCCCAATGGGAATTGGTGACAACGGATGTTTTTTATTTTATTTTTGGGGTTATTTTTGACCCGGAACACGCTGGTGAGGTCGATTTCGCAATATGTCCCCTCCGCGCTCCAGGAGGAGCACCCCCCATTTTGGCCAAATTCGCGTTTTTTTATGTTTTTTCGTCGGGGAGTGGTCAAAATGGTCTGAAATCATAATGTTCTAGTCAGAATTTCGAGCTCTTTCGAATGACATTATTGACACATGATGAAAAAATTTCGTTTTCGAGGAAAAAATGAAAAATTAAAGGGAAAAAGTGCGAGCGCTAAAATTTCTAGAGTAGAAAGAGCTCACTCCCCCGATCATTTTGCGTGTTGTATAGAGGGATGCTCCCTCTCCACTCTAGTCAATTACCCTAATGCCGACGTGCACTCTGCCGTCCCCTCTTCCCTCTTCCCTATTAGCATACGTGCGGATCAGCCGTTCCCTCTCGCCGTATCGATCGTCTCGCTCCCCTCCCCCAATCAATTAGCATGCGCCCTTTGCATATGAGAGTGTCTCTCTCGTCCCTCGTTCCCGCTGACTCGTCCTTCCTTGTTGTGCGGCCGTCGTGGCCTGTTGCTTGCGATAAACCTCTCTTCCCCTTTCTCTTGAGTGAAGGACAGTCCGCTACATAACAGTGGCGTTCAGTACTCACGATTGAGCGTGTCTGTCTTT
>LS533583.1:275352-287768 GCA_900490775.1 Pristionchus maxplancki | reverse complement strand
TCTTAATAATGGAGACTGCGTAGATTTCCTACAAAGTTGGATCAACAGCCTCAATTTTTATTCGTTCGTTTTAGATAACGGAGTGAATCTGAATATGAAAGGACGCAATTCCTTTGTAAGATGTGGGAATCGTAATCTAGAATCGATGTTTTCTATAATCACATCGAGTTTACTTTCAATGATAGTTTCTTATTACTGGATGTAACATTTCTGAAAGATGTTGCGATCTAACTGAATCCAGCATGAAACAAATGAGTTGAGTTGATTCAACAACCCACTTTCTTCAATAAATGCCTTTGCCCTGTTTTCTAAACAGATAAATCTGAACTGTTGGCCACCTCTCGTTCAAATAGACTAAATTGTAGCGATTTCATGATTCACTCAATATTTTTTGGATGCTACTATTTTTGAACCACTCCTGCCAAGTAAATAAATAAATACCGTCGAAGGTTCAGGTTCACCCAGTCCTTCCCCTCTAATCGAGTCCGAACAAGTTGTCCTTCTCTCCTCAGAAAAGGATACTCACATCGTAATTTCTCTGCACAATTGAGATTGCAACTCAGACTCAGGGGAAGAACATACCGGAATAGCTTTAACATAGTTATCTAGTTTCAGTAAATAAATATCCAGAGTCATCTTAATTCTTCTTCGTGCCATGATCTTATTCTACGTGTGTGAGAAATACTCACGCGAGCTACCAGAAATATGCAACGCAATTATTCCTTCTGCACTCCATTCCTCGTGAGTCAAGGAATGCATGATTGATCTGTCGGATATACTAGTCGACTGGCCATGCACTGACTCTCATGAGTAACGTCTTCCGGTGTCCCCTCCCCCTTCTTCGAGGACATTCCTCCCTCCCTCCCCTTCTAGCCCCGCCTCCTTCAGATCCCTCCATCTCGATCTCATCCTTCCCTCAGTCAGAGACATGTTCTGTCTTCTACTCACTCCTCTTCTCTTCTTCGCTTTATCAATAGAATGCACTCAAATGCCTCAGAACGACAAACGACCAAAAGTGCAGGTGAGTCCCTTTCCACTATATCGTCTCACAATGAAATTGCTTGATTTCGATTCTTTCATCTGATGACCCGATTGATATAGCTTAAACGAGATCCAATCACCGTCTAGTCGATCTCACGTTCTCGACTAACAGTCTTTCCTCTTGCCAGCTGATCACGAAGGACTATTCGATGGAGGACGAAACACTATTGGAGGCCTATCCAGATGGTTCGTTGTCTAATGGGAATGGAGTGCAGATCGGCCACTCGGATCACAATCCACTCGTCTCCATCGGTCAGCCACACAATGGAATGTTACCTCTCTCTCTCTATCCCTTGAGTCAATCCATGGAGAAAAGGGGAATAAGTTGACGTAGATCAATTTGCTGCATGCAAATTCTGTTTTCATACCTCCCTCAATATCTCAGTTGAACTTTGATCTTCGCAGGTACCTCGAAGAGACTGACGACTCATCTCCTGGCCCATCACGACAATCGAGCTCCTCCAGATGGCGTCATCGACGTGCACTACGAAATGGATCTGGTCCATATTCTGGGCATCGACGAATTGAGACAAACGATGACTGCACTCGTTTATGTCGATGAGGTGAGAGAAGCACTGTCGATACTCATTTAGATACTTGTGATTGTGGGAATACGATCGCACGGTCTAACCTACGTGAATCCAAACTAGACTGAAGAATTATTCGTGAAACTCATTTGATTGCAGAAATGGGAAGATCCGACTCTCGCATGGAATGCTTCTGACTTCGAGGGAATGGTTAAGACTTGGCTGCCAATTGAGAATATTTGGATTCCAGATATTATCATATTCAACATGTAAGTGGAGACTAAACTCCAGTTTTGGCTTTTTGTTTTTGTCCATCTTTGTCTTAGCTGCTCTTTTGAGATGTTGCGGTCTTCTTTTCCTTCTGAATGGGGATTAGTCTTCTCTTCTCTTTTATCTGCTCTTTCCATCACTTTTCCACACGTTTATTTCTCATTATCCTCCATTACTGCGTCTCCATTTCTCAGGGACTCTTTTTACTCCTCTTCTTTCCTCGCCTTCTAATTTGTGGTCGCCTCAATAAATCAGCGTGCGTTCACTAAAATATTGCACTGGGAGCATCGAGAGAATTGGGAAGGTGCGATGAAGAGAGAAGAGAGGGAAGGCGAGAGGGAGAGGGAGGGAGTCTGATGAAAAGAGATGAAACGGAAGTGATAGCGTGTAGCCTGCAACTGTTAGCAAGAGAGAGGAAGAGATCAAAGGGATTCGATGGTCAATCTGAAGAGAAGAGGATATCACTGCAGAGAACACACGATTACGTGATATTCGTAACCTTTTTGAGAATTGCTCCTTTTGTTAAGCAATCCTAATCGCTGAAACACAATTGCATCATTAGATTCAGTGTCTTCTTCCATCTCAAGTCTCCTTCAGGTTGGCTCACGAGGATCTTCTAACCTCCGTCCGTGCTCCAGTGACCATCTATTCGAATGGGACGGTCGAGATCTCTCGTCCTGCAGTCTACACTGTCTCTTGTGAGATCAACATCAAACACTTCCCTCTGGATGAACAGAGATGCGCTCTCGAGGTAAGCGCACCCTGCATTTTCATTCATGCTAGTAACTCATTAAAGAATTTTTTACTGCGATTAGCCAGATCACGCGTATCCTTATATTTTCGAAGGCTGAGTATGACGTCTCGCGAACATTTGGACTATTTCGAAGTGGAATGTGCTTGGGCGCAGTCGTTTATTCCCCCGACTTGGAATGGGTTGGGAGACACTCGTGAGCGGGTGTTTCTCTAATGGGGTTGAGGAATGGGTGGGGGGAGAGATGACTGTTCCTGAGGGCAGAGGAGGGGAGGGGACTTGAGTAGATTGACCACATCAGCCCTTACAAATGAAGAAGACCTTACGAAAAAATCAAAATCCAATTCTTCAGATCGCCTCTTGGTCGTACGATATTCACAAGATTCGAATGCACGCTATTATCTCCTATTCACTGCAGCACTACACTGATAATGAAGAGTGGAAACTCACGAATGTGAGGATGATTCGTCTATTTTGAAAATGAGAAATACAAATTCAGATTCTTGTGAAAGAAGGAGAGTACGATCACGAAGGCATCGCCGTTAGTTTTGTTCAACTATTTTCATTATTATACGATTTTATATGACTTTACGATTTTATCTGACTGGTCGTTGATTTCTCCTTCCAGATCTCTCGAATAATCTACGAAGTGCACGTGAAACGTAAGCCTCTGTTCTACATGGTCACCCTCACCTTCCCTTCGTACATCATGTGTGCCATCTCCGTCGTCGGTCTATTCGCACGATTCTCAACCACGGGAGAAAGAGAGGTCAGTCTTCACTTGTCTCAGTTCTGTATTGTCGTCATTCCTTCTTCCTTCTGTGTCCTTCTTCTTCTCTCCAGATATCATTCCCCATCTCTCTCATTCAGGAACGATTCACACTGGGAGTCACGGCCATCCTCACAATGGCCGTTCTTTCTCTCGTCGTATCAGAGAAAGTTCCCCATTCCTCAACTTCCGTTCCTCTTCTTGGTCAGTTCCCCCTTATCTCCCTCATTCGGAGTATAGTGAAACCCCCTTTCCTTTATCACTCCACCCCCTCTACATCTCGAATAAAAGAGACTGAATGAGTCTCGGAAACGGCCGAGTCGACACTATCAGCCAGTGTAATCCACTAAGGTTTTATCACCAATTTGCACCTGATGAAACATGCTTTTGAATGGGGGAAGAGAGGAGGGAATGACGCATGGGAGAGATCAAAGACCATTCCAGTCATCTACTTCCTCTTCAATATGGTAATCGTGTCTGTGGCTGCCATGTCAACGGGGTTGTCCATGAAAGTCCATCGAATGGGAAGGTGAGAGAAGAAGATAGTGGGAGACTTTATTTGAACAATTCCTCTTTAGATTCGGTCGTGAGCCTCCAGATTGGCTTCTTGCCCTCTTCCTTCTCACTCCCAAGACACACATGGTCAGCTCGTTAAAATTATTAAACATTCGGCGTTGTGGATGCACTAATTTTAAACATTGCTCGGATTTGTGATGAGCCTGTGAAACTCAAGTTATTGTGGTTGCGTATTTATTTTATCGATAATTCAATGCAACCTTGTTAGAAATAAAAAATATGAGAGATCTGAATAGCATAGCTAATCCTTTGTCCTTTCAGCTGTACGAGTGCAAATGCTCCTCAACGAAGGATCTTCTTCCCAACACCCATTCCAGTGATTCCAAGGTGATCTTTGATCTCCCTTCCTTCTCTGATCTTTGATCTCCCTTCCTTCTCTGATCTTTGATCTCCCTTCCTTCTCTGATATTTGATCTCCCTTCCTTCTCTGATCTTTGATCTCCCTTCCTTCTCTGATCTTTGATCTCCCTTCCTTCTCTGATATTTGATCTCCCTTCCTTCTCTGATCTTTGATCTCCCTTCCTTCTCTGATCTTTGATCTCCCTTCCTTCTCTGATCTTTGATCTCCCTTCCTTCTCTGATCTTTGATCTCCCTTCCTTCTCTGATCTTTGATCTCTTCAGTCATCTCGCACTCCCTTCCTCGATCGTCTCCCCCATTGCAATAATCACTTCACTGATGGATATGAGTGCATGCACGAATCTGAGGTATGAGATTACGATGACTGATATCGATCCCTCTACTCCAATTCATATTCGCATAGACTCTTCTCATAGTCTAGTCTTCCTCCACTTTATTCCTTCTCTTCATGGGGTAATCGTTGAGATCTCTAACCTCTGCTTCTCTGACCTCTCTCAAGCGCGCTCGTTCAATCTCAATCCAGGTAGAGAGGGAGAGAGGGAGGGGAAGGGAGGAGGGAGTGGGAGGAGAGAGAGAGGCCATTTTCCCTCCTGGCAACGTGGAGATCAAAGGAAGAGGGAGGAAGGGAGGGAGGGCCCATTGAATCGAAGTGATTAATCAGGCCCATTCCACTTGTCTCTTCTCGCTTCTTCTAGAGGGAGGAGGGGACTACTTGAGTGAGAGAGAGGTTCTAGCTGTTAACGAGAGAAGAAACATGTTTCGCACCTCGAAGAATGATGGAACATTCGCAGGGTTTCTTTGAGAGTTCGAGAGTGTTTCTGCAGAGAGAAGAGAATCCGGGTAACCTTTCCTCGTTCCATTAGTGCTCAACTCTTCTCTTCTTTACTACTCACGAGTCCTCTTCTTCACAAGGAAGTTCGTTCCGATTCTCCTTCAATGACAGACTATAAAGGGAGCGAGAAGGGGTTGGATTGAGTGGAGTTGAACAGGGGAAAGGGAAGGGATTAACTTCGTCCCCTTTCAGTTGAACATTCGTCGTCAACATCTGAATGGATACGTGAGAATGGCGTCTCGACTCGATTCCCTTCTATGCACTATCTTCCTCGTTACTGTAACTGTCCCAGTTCTCATTCTATTCTACATGATGGATAGGAATTGATCACTTCTCTCCCTCTCCCTTCCCCTCTTCTTCCCTCTTTCGACATTCCACACTCACTTCTTTCCATCCACTTCACCCTCTAGGTATTGGCCCTCTTCCTTACGATTTGACGAAACCGAGTAGATCGATAGTCTATGCTGCATAGACTATGCATCGATTCCCCCTTCTCTCTTCTAGTCCTCTCTCCGCATCCAATCGGGTCCTATCCACATTCCCCAACGATGAGCTCTTCTATTTGTGCATTCGAACCCCCAGCGACATGTTATTTGTGCATTTATTAAACTGAACTCGCATAAACTTACAATTACATTCACGAGAATTGAAATAACCAATGGATTGTCGAAAACAATGAAAACAATAGAAACTACTGAAAGAGGGGAAGGGACAATATCGATCGATTCTACCGTACTCAACGTCCTTCCCATGAGTACTGTACGATATCCGTCGGATTGAGCTTACGGTAGTAGGCAGAAGAACGGGAAAGAGATTCCTCCTCAAAGGAACAAAGATGAATCTCGGAATTCCAACTGAATTGAATACCTTAGTGTACAGATCAGTGTGATTGAGGAAGAATCGAGCTTTGAATGAAGAGAAGAAAGTCCAATGATGGAAGAAGAAGTAGAGGACCCATGGATCGGGCAGCTGCAGTGAACAATCATGTTGAGAGAGATTTCATTTTAAACTTTCAAGGGTGGTTGAAACATATTCAATTAAAATAATGGGACAGAGAACAATTCATAGATCTTTGCTGCAACTTTGAAGTGCACTCCATCTTATCATTCTGGAGCACCTCAATTCAATGGACTACGGTAGGTACTTGGTAGGTCAAAGGAACGACTCGAACAATATTCGAGGACCCTTCAAAGTTGCAGCAATGCGGCAAATAACGAAGTGGATTGCTGTTTCTAGTAGGGCGGGAATAGAAAGAGACGAACCTTTCTGATCGTTGCAGGAATTTCGACGATTTTGGAGAGAAGACGAAGGAAGAAAGAGAAGATGAAGAAGGGAATGAAGATGAGGTAGAAAGGAATCTTCCAGGATGAAAGACCAAGTTTACCGTTCTGAAATGAACAATCCTTGTATTCCCTCGACTACTCTGCAGAATGGTCCTTTGACCTCTCCCTTTCTCCCTTCTGAATAATTAGAGTAGCTTCTCTTACAACTCAAAGAATGGCTCTCAATTCGAATGAGCACAATGGCTCCTTTGGGGGGAAGAGAAAGGGCCTTTCGTCCCTTCCCTTTCCCATTCAGAGGATTGATAGATTGAGGGGGTTCGTGCACCAAACAATCTCGCAACAAAACTGCAGACTAGAGAAGGGACCTTTGAAGGAGGAGAGAAGGGATCTATCCTACTCTACCGTACCTGCACCAGTGGGAGTATGGCAGTGTACGTGTTATTGATGGGAGTTTCGTCTCCGATGATTACGATTCTTCCCAGATCTGAATTGTCTTCTTTCTTCGTCGGACAATGAGAAATTGCACGGAGAACTCCAGCAGAGACGTTACCAGCATATGAGAACTGAAGAAATGATCTTTGATCTCTAGATGGTGTTTATGATTGGAGAGAAGGGTGGAACCGACTGCAGAATAGGTTTCACGCCTATCATAAAGGTCGAGTGATGACAATAATTGCAAGAAAGTCTCTCCACTGACCTGTGTGCATCCACATCCATCGCCAATGAAGGGAATCGTAGAGGAGAAGAGAGATGAGACCTGAGATCAAAGATCAACCATCACACCGTACCTTCCTCTTCGTACCTTGATGATATCAGTGACGGGACTGTTCTTGTCTCCTTCTCCATAGAGTGGGGGAACTCTCACCACGAGAGTCGGTCCTTCTCTCTCCAACACTGCACTCTCTGCCTCCACCCGCGATGCACAGTACTCCTGCACAGAATCATTCCGTCAATCGATAATCCTACCGTATCCATGATCAACCGTACCTTGAATGGCCATCCACTCTCGTAGTCCGCAGCACGTTGCTCCTTCCCGAAGATATTCGGCCAACGAGCCCACGACTGAGAAAGATCAAAGATCAAATTAGAGTGGAGGAGATCATAGATTAGACCTGGACGAATGTGGATGAGAGATGGATGAGACGAGCAGTGGGAGAGATGACAGAGAGAAGACGGATGGGAACTGAATGGAATAGGTTCAGAGGGAATCAAAGTATGAGAAGAAAACTTTTAGACATGACGCTCTGTTCGAAAAATACTAACTCACACCAGCCTGAATAATAACAGACGCTGTTGAATTGCCATATTTCAGTAAAAAGGAAAGGGATAATGAAAACGTTGATTCTCTCACCATCGACATTCTCCCTTCGCAGTTTCTTCTCATCCGGGAGAATGGACCAATCGACGCATTCGTGACAGTTGATCACGATCTGAGAGAGATCAAAGATCAATCGAGGGAAAGATCAAAGATCACCTCAGCTCCCTCGATTGCCTCTTCCAATCGATCGAATCCATGAAGGAAGAGAAGGGAAGGCGAGGGAAGGGAATCTGAACAGGCGAGAAATGGAGTCTAGTGTGTAACGGCAAATAATCAGAGATTCGAGTACAGTTCGAAATCAAATTCCAAATAGCTAATAATGACTGCGATCATTCCTATGACAAAGGAGAAGGAACTAACTGACCGATGGTAGGTCGATCTTCGTTTTCTTCTCTGCTCCACAATCGAATGTGATTGGGAGGACGGAGAAGGGGAGATTGAGGAGAGAAAAGGAGGGAGATGAGATGACGGGCTAGAAGGGAATCTGCCCCGAGGAGAGATAGACTAGACATTCCTGACAATCGATTATCCGCGAGGGATTATTGAAAGACAAGGAAAGACAAACAAAGGAATGCAAAAATTTGAAAAATGGTGGGCAGAAGGTAGGGAAGAGATAGAGAGAGAGAGAGAGAGAGTCGATCGATGGGAAGGAGAGAGGGGAGGGGGCATTGATCTACCACGTGTGACCTCGAGAGACACGAATGGAAGAGATCAGAATACACTGTAGGATTATCGATCCATGGAGGTAGCAGTACTTTATCACAGCACGCACTTGAGACCAATCAATTATTAGGGTGACTTATTAATTATTAATTAGACTAATTAGCCAATTAGAAGTGATCGGCGAAGATGGCAGAGAGAATCTTGGGAGTGTTCACGATGGAATTCTTCGGTTGTTCGACACCGAAGAGAAACTTCCAAAGGTCGTTGACAAGAACAGGCATGTATCGTTTGACATCTGAAGAGAGAAGAGATCAGGTGGAATAGGAACATTTGAGAGGCTTTGGAATAGGGGTTTGCTATCTTTTCTTCTGCAGAACTTTTTCTACGATTGCAGAATCCAGAAATACTTCTCTTTGAGATCAAAAGAGCATCACACATCGGTAATGAGGCAAGTTTGCAGCCGTGGAAGTGGTCACTACAGTACTCCCCTCCCCTCTTCCCCTGTCCCCTCTCCTTTCTATCCAATCTCTAGTGGCAATGCATAGTGTATGGATGACGCCCTTCCCTCTTACTACGGAGTATCTAGCGTGACAATTAATCACTTCTCTCTAATTGTCTCTCTTCATAGTCTCGAGGTGATCTCGAGAGACGAAGACCCCATTTAGAGTGAGGCCTTTCGAGAGGGGCCAAACACCCAGACGTTGGTCAAATGCGTCACGAAAATCTCTTACGCTACAGAGTCTACGGTAGTTGAGCAGGAAATAAGGGTGCAACTTACTGTCGATGTATATCTTCGCTTCCTTCTCCGTCGGGAGAATGGGACAGGATTCGATTGGAATGCAGTCTCCATTGATGGCTCGAACGAATCCTCCAGCACACACACAACTACGAGAGCATGAGAGATCCTGAGAGGGGAGAGAGTAATCTCCATTCATTCGTTCTTATGTTTCTGAGTTTGCGTATAAAGAGAATGAGTGTGAATAATAGCACACATTCTTCATTAACTCACTCTGGTGCAGGGCGGATTCGTATTGGCACAATTACTCTCGCATTCGATGCAATCCAGAATCTCCTTGTCACTCTCACACCTTGGAGGAGCTGCTGAGAGGACTGAAGGAGAGGAATTATGATAGGGAATGAATTATTGATGAACTGATTTGCTCGATGGAGGGAGACAAGATAAATAACCAACCAGGTTCGAAGGGAGTGATGGGTGAGGAGGGGGCTGCGAGAGAGGGAACTTCCTCTGGATAACGACCTATCCTAC
This sequence comes from Pristionchus maxplancki, assembly GCA_900490775.1. Classification (NCBI taxonomy): domain Eukaryota; kingdom Metazoa; phylum Nematoda; class Chromadorea; order Rhabditida; family Neodiplogasteridae; genus Pristionchus; species Pristionchus maxplancki. The sequence goes on along the minus strand of LS533583.1, from coordinate 278,112 downwards.
GGAGGATTGTCTCCTGAGAGGAGAAGATGAGATGGAATGGATGATTGTCATCTACCTTTGAATTGGAGAAGAGAACGCACTCAGGATGGGATTCCTTCTGATCGAGAAGAGTCCAATACTCACACCATTCCATCGAAGCAGACGAGACAACGGTCTGGGAATGAAGATGAATGAATGGATACTGATAGAAGTGATGCCCAATGACGATGCAAGTGTTGGTAGACTCACGAGTAGTGCAGATACGAAGAGCAGACAGTTCATGTCTCTTCTTCTCGATTCTCCCCTTCTGAATGGGGAAGAACTGTCTTCTGTTCCCTCTCCCCTCCCTCTTCTCCCTTCACACCTCGGAGGCATTGTTAGACTAGGAGGGAAGACTATGATCCGCACTCCAAATACACTGGGAGACACGCTTCTCCCTCAATGAAATTCGACTCCGAAGGTGGAGAAGAGACTGTTAATTGGATGTGTCTAGAAGAAGAGAAAGAAGAGTCGAGTCTACAACATCCCAACCACTCTTTTTTGCCCGTTTCTGAGAGGTGTCAAATGACTGAAGAAGAGAAGAATGTGCTGATTGTGTGAGAAAACGAATGAAACTGTAGGGAACATCGAACGAATGGAATGAACGACTCAATGAACTGAACATAGACTATTAATGTCTAAATTTAGTCACGACAGAGGGTATTCAATGCTCCTCAATGAAACCTCATTAGGGTGTTCCCCGAACTCCTCCATTGTGCTAACAGAAGAAGAAGGTTGGAAGCTTCTTCTCGGTCAATCCGATTACTTTTCTGCTTTCTGACCTCTGCAAATCCTTTCTTGTCACTCGCACCTCTTTTGTCTCTTCTTTGCTCCTCTAAGATGACGACGAAAGGGATTAACGGATTACTTCCAGAAAGAATGAAGAAATACGCTGATCGATGATCTCTTATACTTATTTTGGGAAATCATCGAATCTTCTTCTGTCACAGTTTATGGATCATTTCACTGAATTCCAAATAACCTGAATGAATGAAGGAATGAATCTCAAATTCCTTCTAGAAACACTACTTTTATGATAAGTCTGACGAAGGTTTGTAGTCATCTCCATCCTCCTTCTCTCAATCTCTTCTGTCCTCTCTGTCTCTACTCCCAATTAGTTCCACTCCTCACGAGTCTCAAGGTATCTCTTCACTTTTAGTCGGAAGAATGTCCAAATTCGCCATTTTACCGATAATCCTTCTGATTGTGACGATTCCCAATGTCGATTTTACTCGCAATCAGGTATTTCATAGCCATATTCGAATAATGAAACAATGATATTTAGAATGATACGGATGTGACGGAGGAAGAAATTCCTATGAGTTCTCAAGTACTCTTCAATTACAAATCGACATCTGTGGAAGTTTACGAAGAGATTACGTAGGTTCCTTCTGAAAAGATAGACAATTCATGAGTTTCAGTTTGGAGAATGAGGAATTCGCAATGGCCCTCTATAGAGGATGGCTGAAATATTCAATTCGTGAGAAATTATTCTCTGAAATATCTAATAGCACTTATATTTTCAGTGATCAAATTCACGTGTATTGTTCTCTCGAGTTTCGTTCTGTGGAAGTATTCGAAATATTTTGAGATTTAGTTACCACCTTCACTTTGAACTCTTCTCACTTTCTATTGTCTTTACAGTGGACCTTTGAGGGAATGCTAACTGTGATTAAATGAAAACCTCTAAAATATTTGAGTACTAATAATGGTATCCGAATGGAGGATACTCGGGAGATAATATTCTCTCAAATTCACCTTGTACCCACTCTTAGTAACCTATTGTACTAATGACAGTCGTTCCTCGGGGATTTCCCACTTCCCTTCTCTGTTCTTCCCCTGTGGAAGTGCCGGATGAAGAATTGTATCTCGTAGTCAGTCAATTCAATGAATTCTACTCCCCTTCTCTCTTTGAATCTCCCTACTTCAAGCAGTGGCCGCGTGCCTACTGAAAGTAATATGTTCTTCTGATTACTCCCTCCCCTTTCATGGTCTCACACACGCGACCCAGTGTATAATCGTTCGTATTACCGCATAGACTCATTTAGTGGCAGACTGTAAAATGAATTACGTCTTCCCCTCTCACTCCTTTGAGCGTGCTCCGTTCATCCCTCTGGCAAACCTGATGAGGATGAAAGTACACAATTTGTGAGTTCATTTCAGATTGAAGCTCGTCAATGATCACTTTCCATCCGTTGTCATTGTTCATCTTCATTTCATTAAGATCCTCATATGTCTTCTCTCCCCTTCTTCTCACTTCTCCTCCTCCATCTCCATTCAATCGCATTCCTCGAAGATCTCAACAGCAAGATGTGCCACTGAAGAGAACCAGGGTGACGCATTCAATTCTGATCCTTCTAAAATATTTTCTTTTTTCCAGCTTTGCCTGCCAGATGATTGCAATGAAATGGAGGATAATTTCTACGAGAGGGAATTCATTCTTGATCGAATCCTCGGAAAGGGAGAATTCGGAAATGTGAGTAATCTAATATTCCATTACTAGGGCACAATCGATTTTCTCCTTAGGTGACTTCACATTATCTACGTATCTATTAAATTCTTCATCATTCGAATAATGTCCTTGTTTTCATTATTCACGTCTCTCTTCTAATCTTCCACTATCTCGTAATCCATTCGTAGACTTGCAAATGGACTTAATCGACCAATAAAAGGACTCTTCTCCGTCCTCTCTTCTTCATTCGGATCGTTTCTCTCTCGAAGGGCGCGGTTCCCTCTCCCTTT
>LS533583.1:258655-274636 GCA_900490775.1 Pristionchus maxplancki | reverse complement strand
ACGTATCTATTAAATTCTTCATCATTCGAATAATGTCCTTGTTTTCATTATTCACGTCTCTCTTCTAATCTTCCACTATCTCGTAATCCATTCGTAGACTTGCAAATGGACTTAATCGACCAATAAAAGGACTCTTCTCCGTCCTCTCTTCTTCATTCGGATCGTTTCTCTCTCGAAGGGCGCGGTTCCCTCTCCCTTTCCCCCCCTCTCCCCTACTGACCCGTACTCGACTGACTTTAGTGAGGATCCGCCCTTCAATACCCCTGTACCCCCAGTCCTTCCCTTCAGACTCCTCCCCTCTCCTCACACCTACTCGCCTGTTATCAGAAGAACCGCGAATCTAACATGAAGATTGTTGAGATGTCTACCTCTGAGATCTGTGAGTACCGTATCCCCATCTACAGTACCCTACCGTATCCCCATCTACAGTACCCTACCGTATCCCCATCTACAGTACCCTACCGTATCCTCTTCAGGCTCTTACGAATTCGCTTCTTGGACCATCCTGGATGTTGACTTTGGCAATGATGAATTCCTTGGTGAATGTGGGTTACCGTATCGTCGATACAGTACTCTACCGTATCCTCTTCAAGGCATGAGACTGTACAATGAATGGCTCTGGATCATGGAAATGAATTATGATGAGACGGAAGATTGTTCCTCTTCCTCAACTCATTCTTCTTCCCTTATTCCAACGTGTCGTCTATCTCAAAGTTATGAAGAAGTTTGTGCTTTTATCGTGAATGAATGGAAGACAATCGAATGCATGTGTGAGGATTGTGAATTGGAAGAAAGTGAGTACAGGGGATACGGTATTTACCGTAACCCTTTTATTCAAGGTATGCAACTGTTCACCGAATGGACTGCTGTAGATAATGAAGTGATCAAGGCGGAGCCAGGTACTGTATCCCTCAAGTACAGTACCCTGCAGTATTACATTTCAGAGGTGCACGATAATAGAATAGTGCCGTATCTTGTCTCAACGAAGGAATTGTTGCCCTCTCCGTCAAGTACTGTATATCTACCGTACTCCTACCGTACTCTACAGTATCTCAGCTAATCTTTTGCGTGCTCTTATGTGCCCAAATCTTCTGATGGATTCAATGGCAACTATTCTATTCGAGACATGTCATTTGCATTATTTGAACGAGAGATTTCCCATTTCTTCTCTTCCCAAATGGATGATTGCGATGGAGACAACAAAAGAGATGGTCATTTATCCATCTACCGTATCCTTCTTGACCTCTTTCCGTTCAGGACCCTCCTAACTCTCTGGTGTCTACCGTATCCCTCCATTCCGGATGGGATTCAGTATCTGCCCTTCTCTCTTCATCATCCATCTTCAATCTATTCTCAATCGATCCCACTGGAGTTCCCTCATCATCCTCTACCGTATCCGTTCCCTCTTCCTTCTGGGACACTTCATCTACCGTATCCCTGACGGGTGTGGTCCCTGCCATCTCAGCAGTGTCCATCCCCTCGACCTTCTTCAATCCCCGTCCCCTCACCTCAACCACGTCAAGTGTGTTCCTTGACCCCTCAGGGGTGTCATCCTCATCGATCTCAAATCTCATCGTTGATCCTTCTCCTTCTTCTCATTGGTGTTCCAAACCCGAGTGCACTCGTGATCACTCGGGCGAACCGTCGATTGGAATGTGGACGTACACGAGTGAGTTATGACTCTATCCGTAGCTGCTAAATGGATTCTTTCAGAAGAGACTGAACGTCGACCATGTGATTGCATTTTTTCGTCCGATTCTCGTGATTATGATTGTGAACATCTCATCATTCCTCCCAGTTTCGTACTCTATCGTCGATACTATCTGACTTGTGCCAAACGGGACTGGGACTACGGTAAGAAACAACGGTATCGGATTCCCTGAACTACCGTACTCTTATAGATTCACCTCTTTCGGATTCGTATATTTCCACTACAACTTCTGACTACGAATCAGATGTTGATTGGCTCCCTATGAATTCTTCGATTTCTGAGAACGAGAGTGATGTTGACACTGATCCCGTAGTTCGAGAAACGAAGACGACTGTATCAGCCCCACCGCACACTCACTCGACGAATCAGGTAAGGGTCGATGACTAACTGACTTTATACCGTACTCTTTGCAGACTCCCTATCGTATTTGAGATCCATTGGAGATGATGAATATGAGAGAATTGATGTGAGGAGAGAAGGAACAACATAACTTGCGATAAAACTGTACTGACATTCACTACCTTGTTGAGTGTGGCATGAGATGGGGATGGGCAAGTCGACAGACAGATTGACATTTTATCTTGTTCTAGTCTTTGTGAGTCTTTGTGAGTCAAATCAGATACGTCACTTTTGTTTCTTGTTGAATTGACTTTATTTGTCGTTTCTCCGGTCTCTTCTTCGTCACTGGCTTTCAATTTGAAATTTATTCTGCATTGCACCCGAGAAGAAAGCGTACGAAAGAGAATAGTTGCGAGATTGATCTACCAGTGAAAGATTGCATTGAAAGACTGTTCAACCTGTGAGGAAAATACTATAGAAGTGCTAGAATGGATTGAAGATTGGAGGATAATGATGGGGATCGATTGGATGATTATGAAGAGAAGGAGGAGAAAGAGAAGAATTGGAGATTGTCGAACTCTTCTCTACCTGAGAATGAGTAGAATTGGTAATTTGAGGGAAGATTCGAACCTGAGTGAAGTACTCATCCAAATGTCTCAATTCAGGAAGAGTTGAAGGAATTGATTGAGGAGAAAGGAAGGTGGAATCGGATTGATAAGAATGGGAACTGGAGGGAAGAGAATGGGATGAAATATCCAGCTGGAAATAACAATTACCACTTCTATGAAAGCATTGACTACCTCAATTTGGCTATGGAGTGAGAGACTCTCAGGGGAGAATTTGTCACTCAACATTCCACTTCTCTGATCTACGGGAGAAGTCGGAGTTAGAGGGCTGTAAGAGAACTCTGAGTGAACTATTTATTAGAGAAAGAAAGAGCTAACCCTTCTTCAGTTCTCAATCGATTCAACGGAGTACTGTAGATGACAGACTGCGATAGGACAGCCAATCCTTCATCTTCACTGAATAACATCGTGTCATCACTAGATTTCAGAATGATAATTTGTGAGAAAACGAACGTCAGAGCTTGAAATGCAGCTGCAATATAATGAGTCTTCGAATTAGCGAGAAGATTTCCTTCGGGTGAAACGAGAAGAGGAAGCATCGGAGGAAGAAGACAACTGAATGGAATGATGAAGAATGGAGTGATGATATAAGAATGAATCAGAGTCAGAATATCAATGAGCAGAGATACGAACGTGAGTGTGAGAACGAGATGGAAGTGAGTGCATTCTCCTTGTTGATTGACCAATCGAACGAGCACCATCACTGATCCTTCTGGTTCCTCGATTACTCAAAGATGCGAGATTTTTTAACAGATTAGAAATGACGTAACTCGGTATAACATTGATGCATCTACTTACATGTTCTATGTTTCTTCTCTAGTTTCTTCACATCTTCTGGATGAACGAGAGAATAGATCGAGAATGATCCCACTGTTGTCCGAGTGATAGGAAAGTATTCGAATCCTCTGGAATAAAGTCATTTCGTGATACATCTCCTCATATTCTTCACTCACAGGGCATCCAATTGTGTGAACTTCAAGTCGAGACCAAGTCTTGCCGTGAATACGGTAGTTGATCCAGTGGAAAGACAATCGATATTCTCTGGATTGAGCAGTGGGGACACTGTCGCGGCGAAGAGTGGAGAAGAATGAGATGAATTGATTCGATGACCAGAGAAGAGAAGAAACTGAAAGGAGTGTGTTAAAGAAGGACTACACCCAATATTTTCGACCAGAAAGTGATGATGTAGTTCGATTGGATTATAAAAGAAAATAAAAATCCCAAAATTTGAAAGTTCTAGCTTAATTTTAAAGCAAGTTATAAGCAATCAAAGGTTTCCTTACTTACAGTATCCCGACGTTAGGGCACAGGGCAGTCGTGGTGGGACCCAATTAAATTGNACAGGGGAGGAAAGATGTTTATCCAGTCGACTCTCTGTCAAGAGAAAAGGGAAAGTGTGCTTTTATAGCACTCATGAACTGCATAATAGTCACAATGCCACTCTCATTGTACTGGCTAAGAAACGCGATACTGACGCGATATTGAACGTGTGACTCCTAACTGTGTGATTCAATATGAACTGGATTCACCAACCTAACAGAACGAGAGTGATGTTGACACTGATCCCGTAGTTCGAGAAACGAAGACGACTGTATCAGCCCCACCGCACACTCACTCGACGAATCAGGTAAGGGTCGATCACTAACTGACTTTATACCATACTCTTTGCAGACTCCCTATCGTATTTGAGATCCATTGGAGATGATGAATATGAGAGAATTGATGTGAGGAGAGAAGGAACAACATAACTTGCGATAAAACTGTACTGACATTCACTACCTTGTTGAGTGTGAAGGCATGAAATGGGGATGGACAAGTCGACAGACAGATTGACATTTTATCTTGTTCTAGTCTTTGTGAGTCTTTGTGAGTCAAATCAGATACGTCACTTTTGTTTCTTGTTGAATTGACTTTATTTGTCGTTTCTCCGGTCTCTTCTTCGTCACAGACTTTCAATTTGAAATTTATTCTGCATTGCACCCGAGAAGAAAGCGTACGAAAGAGAATAGTTGCGAGATTGATCTACCAGTGAAAGATTGCATTGAAAGACTGTTCAACCTGTGAGGAAAATACTATAGAAGTGCTAGAATGGATTGAAGATTGGAGGATAATGATTGGGATCGATTGGATGATTATGAAGAGAAGGAGGAGAAAGAGAAGAATTGGAGATTGTCGAACTCTTCTCTACCTGAGAATGAGTAGAATTGGTAATTTGAGGGAAGATTCGAACCTGAGTGAAGTACTCATCCAAATGTCTCAATTCAGGAAGAGTTGAAGGAATTGATTGAGGAGAAAGGAAGGTGGAATCGGATTGATAAGAATGGGAACTGGAGGGAAGAGAATGGGATGAAATATCCAGCTGGAAATAACCATTACCACTTCTATGAAAGCATTGACTACCTCAATTTGGCTATGGAGTGAGAGACTCTCAGGGGAGAATTTGTCACTCAACATTCCACTTCTCTGATCCACGGGAGAAGTCGGAGTTAGAGGGCTGTAAGAGAACTCTGAGTGAACTATTTATTAGAGAAAGAAAGAGCTAACCCTTCTTCAGTTCTCAATCGATTCAACGGAGTACTGTAGATGACAGACTGCGATAGGACAGCCAATCCTTCATCTTCACTGAATAACATCGTGTCATCACTAGATTTCAGCATGATAATTTGTGAGAAAACGAACGTCAGAGCTTGAAATGCAGCTGCAATGTAATGAGTCTTCGAATTAGCGAGAAGATTTCCTTCGGGTGAAACGAGAAGAGGAAGCATCGGAGGAAGAAGAGAACTGAATGGAATTGATGAAGAATGGAGTGATGAGCAGAGATACGAACGTGAGTGTGAGAACGAGATGGAAGTAAGTGCATTCTCCTTGTTGATTGACCAATCGAACGAGCACCATCACTGATCCTTCTGGTTCCTCGATTACTCAAAGATGCGAAATTTTTTAACAGATTAGAAATGACGTAACTCGGCATAACATTGATGCATCTACTTACATGTTCTATGTTTCTTCTCTAGTTTCTTCACATCTTCTGGATGAACGAGAGAATAGATCGAGAATGATCCCACTGTTGTCCGAGTGATAGGAAAGTATTCAAATCCTCTGGAATAAAGTCATTTCGTGATACACCTCCTCATATTCTTCACTCACAGGGCATCCAATTGTGTGAACTTCAAGTCGAGACCAAGTCTTGCCGTGAATACGGTAGTTGATCCAGTGGAAAGACAATCGATATTCTCTGGATTGAGCAGTGGGGACACTGTAGCGGCGAAGAGTGGAGAAGAATGAGATGAATTGATTCGATGACCAGAGAAGAGAAGAAACTGAAAGGAGTGTGTTAACCCGGGGGCATGACAACTGGGCAACGACATTTGGGCAACGAGCTTGCGCAAATCAACATAACTCGCTTCATAGTTGCATCTAAAAGTTGTGAGATAGCTCATTCGACGGCAAATCTCAAGAGCAATCGATTGAGCTAGGTCAAAATTCACAAAAACGTGTTTAAACGCGTTTGCACACAAATTTCAAAATAAAGTTAGAGACCTGAAACAGGGTGGGTTGCGTAGCTAACATTTGACACACTCGGCGGAAATTTATTTGAGTGATTATGTCAAGTTTGAAGAGAGTTATGGCCCGTTGCCCAAATGTCGTTGCCCAATTGTCATGCCCCCGTTAACCCTTCCAGTCCTTCCAATCTCAAACCTTCTGATGAATTTGTCTCTTCGCCACTCGATTGAGACTCATTCTGCACACGAACGACACTTGATCTTTGGTCTTCGATCGAAGAGAAGAAAGGGCGGAGGAAACAGAAGGGACGTCTTGGATATCAACGAGATCGAGAAGAGTATCTCCCTGGCACATCAATTCTTCCTGCAATAATTATGCACATCTGAGAAAAGAAAAGGGGGGAAACTAACGACAGAATGGCCGATGAATTCACTCGCATTCTCACTCATGTAGAGCAACTTCCCTGAATGAATACAGCCAGTTAGATAGTGTCCGATGGAATTGCAAACCTTGTAGTGAGATGAGCAGCAAGAATGAAGGAAGTGTTGGAGTGACATCGGAGGAAGAGAAGGGAAGGAAGGATGGAGGATAGTCTGATATTCTCCCCGATCAGAATATCCACAGATGGATAGACTCACTCTTCTTGCTGTATAATTCCTTGCGGATGTAGACACAAGCGAGACTCATCACCTGAACATCTCCATTCAAATATTTTCGTAGACATTTTCGTCAGCTCTTCTGAAATTCATCAGATGTCCTCTTTCAAATATCCTTTACAGTTATTCACCTGCAATTGGAATAATCTCTCTCTCGAAGTATCTGACAAAGGCAAAAATTCTTTCAATCGATTGATCTCTCCATTTATTTGATCTCGTCGTTGTTTCGAAGCTCCTCGAGTCGATCTGCAGATTCAATTCTTCTTTTCTATGAAATAAATGCAAATGTTGATCAGCTTTGATCTAAGTTATTTCTTTTGAAACAGTAAATCACAATAGGAAGTTCAATCAATTTTCTCCATGATCTTTCACTATTTACTCATCGCGCGATCTACTCTACAGTTGGTCAATAGAAGAAGAGAGACTGTTTGACAGTGCGGAAATGAGAGAATAGAAGCGTTTTTGTACCGGTCAGTACTACCTTTTGAGGAAAATCAACAATATCTCCAGGTAAAAGAGCTAGGCCGCTCTAAAAATGTAATTTAAAAATGTGATACGGAAAGCCAAACTGAATCTAAATTTATGATGATGATTGTCTATTACGTTTCTTCAAGATTAGTGAAGAACAATATAAAATCTGACCGATTGCAGTAGTTCTCTTGATTAGCATCGATGAGAAGAGGAGACAACATCCTTGATCTACTCCCTACTATTCACTCGATCACTTCCATCCCCTCGGGCTACTCCCTCTCTCCTCCCTCCCCTCCTCCCTCCTTCCCTCCTCTCGTCCTCTGACCCCTCTCCTCCTCTCGATGACGCACTTTGTATGCAGAGTAGACAGACAAATACTCTCACGGTCCATCCCTCCGAAAACGGACACAAAACTAGTGAGCTCTCTTCCGGGAATCCAGTCCATGTTTAGAACTATTCACAAATTAATTCATACAAAAGTAAATGAACGAAATAATACGGGTGCATCCTTGGTTCCAATTCAGTACGAGGATTAAATTCGAACTGCAGGATGTAGGACACTATGTATTCATTGGATCTCTGTAGTCGATTGATTCAGAAGATATGACCTCGATGAGGAAGACACTCGAATGGATGGATTGGCTGTGAGACATAGGAAACGGATGAAACAAACGAGTGATCATCTCATATACCAGCGATTCCATTAAGAGAACACTGCACGTTAACTGTATATTATTTGTTTAAATTTCAATTGCAAAAGTATTAATAATTTGTTTATCTCTAACTCTTACAACCCGTGTAAAATCATCAATATTTGACGAAAGAGCTCTAAACTGTATATCTTTGAACGGAAAACAACAGATAACAACAATAACAATGTACTAACTAGGGTGGCGAATCTGACTCATGGATAACCGTCTCTGTTTACCCTCATGGACGGGTTATCCGTGAGAGACTCATTTACAGCCTCACTCTCTACGGATAACCCGTCATCTATGCCAGAGGGTATGAATGAGTCGTTTCGACCCGTCTCAGACGGGTCGAAAACGGGTCGAGAGGGCCTTTCTACGGTTTTAGGCTAAATAAATGAGATACATTTTACACGAATCCGTATTCAATCGAAAGCTCTCGAAATGCTGAATTGATTCATATAAAATTTATCATGCTTACTTAGAAAAAACGCAGCAAGGCCCTCGACCCGTCTCGACCCGTCTGAGACGAGTCAGAGACGGGTCGAGAGGGAGGGGAGGGGAACTATGCCAGAGGGTACGAATAACCGTCTAACCCGTCTCCGACCCGTTGAGATGCTCTAAAAAAGTGACCCGTGGAGTCAAATTTGCCACCCTAGTACTAACGTATTCCTAAGTAAATCCTATCACAAGCTGATGGTGTCTACCTTTGTCCCACTTCCTTTCACATACTTCTTCCATTCGTCTTCCTTGACGAATTCTTGATCGGGACTTGCTTGGATGAGTCCTTGAGGAGAGAAAATCCATCGACTGAAAAAATATAAGACTCCTCGTAATTCCAGCATACTTTTTTTTGTTGAGGGCCAATAAATAATTCTGTTTTTTACTCACTTGACTAATTTTTGATGTTCCTCCATCGTATTCTCAATTCTTATCTTCTCTTTATTATCAGGTTCTACTCCATAACGGGCGAACATATCACACATCTCCACGATCATTGGACCGAGCAGTCTCGCTTCTATAAAAATACTTTTTTAGTATGTACTCTGCACAAATTTCTTAAAGTTCCCCTCCACTCACTTTTTTACCCTAACTTTTTATTCGATTTTATGAAATTATAGGGCGCCAATTTCATGTAATCGAAGAAAATAACGCATAAAAATGAAAAAGAGGCCAGTTACGATTTTTCAAAGTCCGTTGCCTGAACCACAAGCCCTCGAACATACTGTAATAGGGAGGCTATCGAATGCGCTTCCCATCTCTCTCACTGTCTCGCTCTCTCTTATTTTGCCACGCTCTCTCTCCCTTGGGAATCGATTTCATCATGAGACGCGGCGATCGAGAGAGACGCCGGTATTGATCTATCTTCCTTTCCCTCTCGCACTTAATCTGCGCGCGAGTTCAAAAAATTGACGTGTGTGGAGGGGAACTTTAAGAGACCGGCTACGTAAGAATCCAGGATAGGCCGGACATCGACATCTCAGATCCCCACCAAAACAACTTTGGGGATACCCCTATGGGTCCTCATCACCAAATGGGCCATTATATGGCCATATCTCATTTAGCCAAAAAGGGGCGGGGCTTCAAACTTTAAAAATGAAAAATTCGTAATAAAAAAATGGTGCGACCTAGGTCCAAAGTTAGTGTTGATATATTGTATACTGACCTAGGCCCTCAAAACCCACTTTTAGTCGATCCGAAATTTCGATCGCAAAGTGATTTTTCATTTTTGAAAATCCAGTTTTTAATTTTTATAAATTTTTTAAAAAATAACCATGTTTTAGTTTTTCGATATGTTGTAGGGCATCAAATTCTACGTCGAATAAGCTTGAAAAGTGAAAAATCCTCGAAGCCCATCATCGTCGTTTATACGACCAGAAAGACTCTTCGAAAAAAAAAATTTTTTAACCTATGCATTATTGTGCTGGTTTTGAAGAACTCATCGAGTACATACACTTTTGTGTTGGACTCATCCGAAAAAATCATCATCGAAGCAATATATGACCGCTCATCTGCCCAAAAGACACGGAGAATGAAAAAAATTCAAAAACCTTGTATATTTCAATTGCTCATGTTGAAGAGCGTAAAATTCCGCACATATGGGAATTTTTTCGATTTTTTTCGCGAAACCCATCCGCGTCATTCCTGGCGTGGCGAGCGGTCGTAAAAATTAAAATTGTTCAACGCTATTCGTGTTGTAGCCTATGTTGTAGAGGGAGTCAAGCTGAACATTTCATAAGAAGACCGTTTTTCATGATTTTTCCTCTGTGAGAAGATATGAGCGCTCAAACGGTCTACTATTCGTGTTCTTTTCCTCTATTTCGTGCGTGCGTGTTGAATGGTTCCGGAGATGGGTGAAATGAGCGTAAGTGTGGTCTGTTTGAGCGCTCATATCTTCTCACAGAGGAAAAATCATGAAAAACGGTCTTCTTATGAAATGTTCAGCTTGACTCCCTCTACAACATAGGCTACAACACGAATAGCGTTGAACAATTTTAATTTTCACGACCGCTCGCCACGCCAGGAATGACGCGGATGGGTTTCGCGAAAAAAATCGAAAAAATTCCCATATGTGCGGAATTTTACGCTCTTCAACATGAGCAATTGAAATATACAAGGTTTTTGAATTTTTTTCATTCTCCGTGTCTTTTGGGCAGATGAGCGGTCATATATTGCTTCGATGATGATTTTTTCGGATGAGTCCAACACAAAAGTTTATGTACTCGATGAGTTCTTCAAAACGAGCACAATAATGCATAGGTTAAAAAATATTTTTTTTCGAAGAGTCTTTCTGGTCGTATAAACGACGATGATGGGCTTCGAGGATTTTTCACTTTTCAAGCTTATTCCATGTAGAATTTGATGCCCTACAACATATCGAAAAACTAAAACATGGTTATTTTTTAAAAAATTTATAAAAATTAAAAACTGGATTTTCAAAAATGAAAAATCACTTTGCGATCGAAATTTCGGATCGACTAAAAGTGGGTTTTGAGGGCCTAGGTCAGTATACAATATATCAACACTAACTTTGGAGCTAGGTCGCACCATTTTTTTATTACGAATTTTTCATTTTTAAAGTTTGAAGCCCCGCCCCTTTTTGGCTAAATGAGATATGACCATATAATGGTCCATTTGGTGATGAGGACCCATGGGGGTATCCCCAAAGTTGTTTTGGTGGGGATCTGAGATGTCGATGTCCGGCCATAGCGGTTGAACCCTCGAATCTTACCTAGCCGGTCTCTTAATCGTTCGCTACCTACCCCTTCAATGAAATGCTACAATTTAAAAAGGCACAGTGCCAAACCAGGGGATATTCCCTCATCCCCTTTCTCTCCCTATCTCTCTCCTCACTAACCACAGAACTTGAGTGCAGATGTCAGCATGTTCCTCGCCTCTCCATCCTTCTTCTCTGCCAATGGAGTGTGGGCGAGACAGAGGGCAGGGAATGTACGGATGAAGTATTTGTCCGACTGGAATATAACACTATTCATTAAAAATCTATCAAAATATTTAATAAAAACATGCCGGTGGATATTTAATGTTATTGATGAGTCGATAGGCAAGCGCACAGTCAAATGGAGTCATCTTCGACTGAAAAGGAAGAGGATTGAATAGTCTCCCTCAAATCTTTCTAACTCCATGTTCCTTGAAGTAGTCTACAGCTTCTTCCTCCATCTTTCTCGTATTAACGAGAGCGGCGGCATAGAGGGCGTGGATACGAGAGTCACTCATGCATAAGTGAGCCTTGTGCAGCACTGATAACACTCAATTACTGTTACTATCTCATCTCTATTCGGCTCACCAAACTGAATGGATTCCTTCGACTGTTCAACGTTATCATTAGAAAGTGAATTGGCGATGAGAATAATCATCCCATTGCCAAATGCAAAAGAAGATTGAAATCGAAGCCAAAGTGTAAGTGCGTGTTTCCATCCGAATCTACAAGAATCAAATGAATAACGATCAGAAAATATTTAGAGCGATTTAAGTGAAATGCACATCTCTTCATAATTGATCTAAGTCCGCTTTCTCAATTGAATGTTTCTTCTTTCTCACCTCTGGAGTACTTTGAGTACACAGTAAGGAGTGACGATCTCTCCATGCTGCGACAATCCAATTATCTCCAATTTGAGCAGAGTCCTTATCAATTCAGTGATATCATCAACGGCTTCCTCCGTCAAATCCTTCCCTTCCTTGAACTGGAAATAGCAGGATCATAGAATATCTAGAAAAAAACTAGATCTAGATAAAGTCTCAATCTACTATCATCCACATTATTCCAATCACGAACAGACTTACAATGAAACAGGCTGCGATGAGTCTATTCGTCTCGGGAATCGTTTCCATGTATGAGTCTTGTCCATAAATAGCTGTAATAAATAAACTATATCTGTTGGGTTCCACGATTCATCGAATCATCCGCGCAATTCAGGTTCGTTTTGGCCATGAAAATAACTTCAATCTCCGCTCTTATTCTCACCTCTTGGGAATAATCTCTTCAATTCATATGCCATCTCTATCAATGCTTTCGTCGACATTGGAGTCTCTTTCGCACTGTGACGAATTACCTGAATCGATCCCTTCTCTTCCTCTTCCCCCCTCTCCTCCTCACCTTCACAATATGACTACTATTGAGAGGCGATGCCATCTCCTCTTTCTGCTGTTCTTGTCTCAATGCCGCCTCTCGAGATCTCAAATGAATACTCAATAATTACTACATTCAATAAATGCAGTAAATCTTCAAATCGACAGAGAATTGGAGTGAAACGTACAGTGCAGTGAGAAACTTCATGATATTCGCATTGTTCTCATTTGTCAGAAGCAATTTGAGAATAGTAGGAGCGAATTGAGAGAGAGGCGCATCTTCTGGCCAGCCATGAGAAGAGAGAAGCGACAGAATTGTTGGCGCGTCCTGGATACGCATTTGTCCATAGGTTTATAGTAAGATTTTATTTTAAATAATGAACAGGGCATAAAATTCCTAACATATGTAATTTATTTTCAGCTTCAAAATTCTGTTGATTTTTAATTACAAGCGGGGGGGGGGGAATTGCTACTCTGTCATATTCTGAAAGAATATCAAATTGAAACCCCTTACCCCCTTTTCGATTGAAGCCTCCAATTTGGCCTTCGATAGAACGAAAGTGGGCACATCATCTTTTGATGGTTTCCCGAAGATCGTCGAATACTCATTACGAAGCCATCTGACAATTAGAAAACTCGTATATTCGAATGCAATACGTGTTTGGAAGGAAAATGGCCCTTTTATACTAATTACACTGCATTTAATTCATCATAACTTGTCTCTCCTCGCGAAATATCTATATAACTCTCATGCTATTCATGGAACAAAAAAGTGACTCTTCCGGCACCGCCCCCAACCATCCATTACCCTCATTTCAGCAATCAACTCACGTTTGTATCTCCTCGGCATGAGGTCTCATTCTCATCTCAACAGCTGAATTCTTCTCTTCCTCCTTCTTTATCTTCCACCAGTTATTCATCATCCACCTGGAAAGAGATACCACTTATCCCATACTTTACAATCCTACTAATCGTATTTCATTAAGTTGGAACGGGAAATTATCAATTAACGAGTACATTCCTCAATAAGAATAGTACTAACCAGACAGATTGTTTTGACACTCCGTAGCTGTTGATAACATCGGTAGTTATATGCATAATCGGAGTATTTCGGACACTATCTTTATTAAGCCATACTTGATGTTCTGCAATGCATTCAATCATTTTCAAACTCTAAATATCTTCAAATTGAAAGCAAGGTTTGAGGTATGGAAATTACAAATCAACTCAAAACATAAAACAGCTGACATTTTATTAGAACGTTTTAGCTTTTTTTTGTCATTTACTATACTTAATGAATGTCACTCACTGTACAATGGTTGGAATATGTATTGAGCCATTAGACCCGTATCGAGTTCTTCGAAATTGGAATATCCAAGAGCAGAAGCACGGAAGAGAAATTTGAGACGATCGTCCAGTGTAGAAGAACTGAAAAGAGTTAATACTATCATTGACTAGTGTGTCCTGTTAACACAATCATAAATATCAAACTGCATAGTCAATGAAATGGGAGGGAATACATACAAAGCAAGAATGGGAAGAATGAGATGAGGTCGTTCTCTCTTTGGATCGACGACTCGAATAATGGAAGAGAACGTATCGAATCTTTCGTATGAATCGCAGCCCTGCAAATAAAGAATTGATCGACGGAAGGATATAATTATCTGAAGCATCCTCTACTGTAAACTATCCACGCTTATTTAGCATAATTTAAATAATAAAATAATAAGCTCTTCCTTCTTTTCTCTCCTTTCCTCTTTCTCACCTTCAACATCAACGCCGCGAGCATCAATTCATCATGGATGAAACGACTGCAATTTCAAACGAATTAGTTTCACGATTATCAGCCCACCATTTTTTTCCATTCCATTCATGCAATCAGTGAACCCGAATTAGTAGATCTACTGAGTTCTCTTATATCGACCCTGCTCACTCTCTAATATGCATAGTAGTCGCAATTCGATTGGCCATTTCCATCATGATTCCATCTTCCGTCCTCGATCGTACCATCGCCCTACACATTCGTGCAATCATCTGCTCAGCGAATACTGAAATCCATAGATATTATCAACAATATCGATCGAATAAGACCCATGCACTAATTTTAAAAATATGTTGCATGCCAGCGCTAATTCGAGATTAATCCGTTTTACAGTCTAACATATGTAAGCCCTTTAGATGTGTAGACTGACCATTCCTTTCTTGTTTCTGCAATGATTCCTTCACTCTCATCGTTTCTCCCAATAGAACCATCGCCGATCGGAAGTGAGAAGAAAAAATGTGACGTTCGATCTGCCATTATACTCATGAGACGCAACAGTAAAAAAAGAATATTGAAAGACACATTTTCTTTCAATTG
This sequence comes from Pristionchus maxplancki, assembly GCA_900490775.1. NCBI lineage: Eukaryota > Metazoa > Nematoda > Chromadorea > Rhabditida > Neodiplogasteridae > Pristionchus > Pristionchus maxplancki. The sequence goes on along the minus strand of LS533583.1, from coordinate 259,694 downwards.
TCAATAAATATTGCAAACCGGACCTCTCTGTAGAGAAAACGGAAGAATCCTTGCGGATGTTGTGTGCGAGACAGAATCTGAAATAACGCGTATTTACAACTCCCATCCCCCCTTCTTCCTCACCTCTTCCATCACAGCTTGATAATTCTTCTCATTATCTCCTGATTTCTCACTCAATGCCCATATTATCTCGAATACACTTTCGATGGGCAATCTTAATCGAAGATTCTCGTCCACCGATCGACGAAGTACCTCAATTACCACAATCATTAAGAAATATTAACTTTCGTTTTAGAGATATCAAGTGAGAAAAAAGATTCTTTTCACCGCTCTCAATCGATCGATCTTTTCTCCTGACGCAGCAGCAACACAAGCTGCACCCAGAGAAAGAGCTTCCCCCTCGGGTCCGAATTTCGTCAACGCTTGCTGTTGAGATCAATGATTAGAATTGAAGAGTAAGTATTACCTATCTCTCAAGTGCATTCATAAGTGGGTTAATTAGATGGGTACCTCAATCATGGAATCAGCCTTGTGATCGTATCCCCTGACAGCATTGGCATAGACGAGATGAGAGTGAGAGATGGCATCAGAGGGAGATTGACCATGACGGGCCATCTCGTAACACTGTTGTTATACCTTTCCAATTTTATCTATTTCAAAACAATAACACCAAATATCTAACCCATCGGTCTATTGTCTAATAAAATGATTAGTAAGATGGAGTTCTGTTCTATTCCCAACCCATAGTGAGCTCACCATCTTGCTGCAGTCTTTAATTTCTCCCTTGATCGACAACTTCTGAAGCAGCAGATGGAATGTCTCCTGTAATCATACAGTATTTCCCCTACCGTATTCAATTCATTCTACCGTACCTGATCAGGGACGAGTCTGTGTTTCTCCTCGATCTCCTTCAATATTTCCCACGGACTCCACTTATTCTCATTCTCCAGTTTCACTTTCAGAAGAGCGTTGTACGATTCGATTGAGATGGGCAATTCTTAATTTGTTCTCGCTCATTTCGAACTCGCTTTATATGTTT
>LS533583.1:239710-252440 GCA_900490775.1 Pristionchus maxplancki | reverse complement strand
AATAAAGGATGAAAGAGCTGACTTACCAGAGTCGTCGATGGGACGGGACCTGCTCTAATGGCTGCAGCTGCAGCTGGATCGGATCGGAAGACCGATCCCGGAGGAGGAAGCGCAGAGGCACTGAGAGAGATTGGAATGAGGAGGAAGGACAATGATTCTCACGGCCTCATCTTTCTTTCCATTTTCATTCTTTTAATATAAGATTCTTCTGTCACAACTCTACCAGAATGGAACAGACCGCCAGAAAGACAAACGGGCGCGCGGAAAAGGACGGCTTGCAATAATTTCGATCTGCATTACTTTCGCAACTCCATAAATATCGTTAGCGTTCATTCCTGGTCGTTGATATGTTCCTTCATCGCACTATACAAAAAGGAAAGTGTTGAAGATAATCTGACCGCATATAGTATAAATATTTCTAAAGAAGAAAACGTGTGAGGAAGTAACTGTCACCTTGGAGGTCTCAATCTCGAGGTGGTGGGTCGATCAAGAGGGACAGTGGTTGCGGGATGAGGAAGACCCGCACGAGAGAATTGGCTGAATTCCTTTTCTCAGTAACGCAGTCGTACTCGTAAAGAAATAACAATTATGCTCCATCCGTGAAATCAAAAAAGTAATGTATTCCTCACGTATATTTTTCTCTGGCCGCCTTAATCTGATCGGCTCTCGCCTTCCTCTTCTGGATAGTTGAGGGCGCAGCCATCGCAATGGTGCTACAATAGTAGTTATCATGGCAATCATATAGAATCTCTAAATTTCAAATGAAGAAAGGAGTGCTTAAGAATGCATTCAAATGAGCGTTTAACCCCCGATTGCTGTAAAATAGCAAAGCATGTACTTACTTTTCAGCTAGGGCTCCACGCGGCCGCATCTTTTTGCCTGAAATGAATACTAGTATAAACTACACACCGACTTTGCGAATGATCAAATCAAGGTATCATATAGCGCTCTGAACGCGAAAGAATAGTGAATATTCAGAAATTAGCAGAATACATTTATTCAATGTGAGGTAGAATATAACAGTCTGAATGGTATTTAAAGCGTGGGCCTAATCTGAGGTATCACAAAATAATCTGGACATGAAAAGTATTCGAAATGTACAAATGGCAGCCTGCTGATTCAATCAGAATGCAATATTTACAATGAAGGAGATTATAATCAACTAGGTCGACAGATGGAAAAGGTATCTAGTAAGAGTGAGTGAATGACAGTAATCAATAGTAGACCTGGAAATGGCTCTCGATTGAAGCCCTACAAAGGGGACAAAGGGGTTCCACCTCATCCATTATCGATGGAAGACAGTCCTTGCACACTGCCATGTGGTTACATGGACGGAAGAGAATGTCCTGAGAATAAAACAGTCAATTTGTTCAGCATGACACAAGCACCGTGCAATAACTAATTATTTCTAAAAATGAAAATAGCACCTTCCGATTAGTCAGGCACACTACACAGTCGAGGGCAGATTGTGAGCCATCCCCTGGTGAATTGGAGGCGACAGAGAGACGGGAAGATCGACGTATACCTCAAACAAAATAAATGTACAATCATAGAAATCTTTTTTTACAAATCTGGATCACTAAAGAAAGAAACAATCAGACTTTAAAAAAAGTGAATGAGAATGAAACGAGTACTATTTGAGTGCTCACTGCCAGCAGACGGCGGGGTTCTCCTTGGAGAGAGGACGTTCACTGTTCGAGTCACTGCTGCTGCCCTCCTTCTTATCGTCGCTATCAGATCGAGAAACCATTGAATCGGATGAGAGAGATGATTTATGATGTTCACGAATGTGTTCACCTCAAGTTAAGTGATTAATTACGAATGGAATTAGAACATATGAATTGCTAGCAAGAGAAAATATACCTGAGGAACGAAAATTCCCAGCACAGTGAACGCGATAGAGGCGATATAGGGAACTGCAGTATACATGATCCATTGGATGAAGTTCTGTTGCGTGACTTTCTTGATGAGATAGAGGAAGAGGAGGGCTGATATCACGAAGAGGACAGTTATGATAGGGAAGTTAGCGGCAGCATTAAAGCAAATTCGAGCAGGGATCGTGAGGGCATAGAAGATGTAGGAGCAGAGAGTGACAAGGAAGCCCACGATTCTCACGGGAATCCAGAGAACGTTTGCAAAGAAAGTGGCTGCATTGACGATGATCGAGTTGAGCGACATCGTCACCGTTTTGGCAGAATCCACAAACGACGATAAAAGGTAGTCGCAGAGATCGGCATACGCGTCAACAATTGACAGCAGAAATGAGGGTTCTTCTCGCTCAGCTTCTTCCATTAGCAAGTGCGAACAATCAGCTATCGGCTCATATCTAAAATAACATAAACTAATAATAGGAAAATCGATAAATCATGTGAATTACGATAAGAACATTCAAAACGGGTAAAAACAAGAAATGGGCGCGACTTCGAATTTTAGGAATTATAGTACCAGGGGGTCAGTATCGTGATTTTGATAGATTTGGGAATATTGCTGAAATTAAAACTAATGGTTTTCTGGTTTTGAAATTTCCTAGCTCTGATTCAATACATTAATTAATACAATAATAATATCAAAAAATAAATAATCGAATACGTCAATAAAACAATACATATTGAAATTCTGACCACTTGAAATACCGTAGCTACGCGCGAATTTCAAAATTTCATATCAACAAGTTTTTTTAACACTGATCGTTCTTTATTGATCGAATTTTCACTTATTTTGTGTTAATATCATTGCTTCGTTTTGATAATTCTAATATGGCCCCTTTACCGCAGGCCCCATGGTCTTCTCTTTTCTCCTACGATGCGTCTCGACGGTCGTAGGCGCTTTCTTCCCGGCCTTCTACACTTTCAAGACACTCGCGAGACCAAATCAGCGAGCACAGGTGTGGTATCTGCTTGACTTCTATTCTTACTACGAGTTCAGATCTACTGGCTCAAGTACTGGGCAGTGTTCGGTGCTGCTCTCGCTGTGGAGTTTGTTCTTGATTCCCTCTTCATCACCTATATCATTCCCGGATACGAAGTGAGCTTGAACTTCGTCATATCATTAGTTAATTCACATTTCGAAATTAATATAAATGTATTTCCAGCTCGCCCGTTTGATCTTCGTCCTATATTCTGTCAATCCAGTGACCAATGGAGCCCAGTCACTCTACGACAATGTGAGCGCAATTATGCAATTATCGCAATTAATTTTATATATTGAAGCGTGATACCAAAATATCCTGTTTCAGCTACTAAAGCCGTTGATGTTCAAGCACCAGCCTCAGATCGACGCAGTGAAGACGAATGTGACTGCAGCTATCATGGACAAGGCATCGGGAGTGGCCACCAATGTGGGACACATGCTCTTCTCTGCCACTGTCAATCGAATGACAGCCATTCCCGGAGTGAGCGAGATTACTCATTCATGCTCTTCAATTGCTCTTCAACGATGCTCGATTCATCCTTATCACGAAAGACATAAGTTTCAGATTCAGTTTACTGCTGCTCCAATGATGCCTCAACGCGTTAACGCATACAATTTGCGAAGGGAGAACGACGATGAGGAGGAAGAGATGGCTTGCGAGTTTTACATTCGAGTACTCCAGATCAGACGGATGGTTTCACAAAATTTTCGTTGCATTTTTATGCGATTTTATCTTTAGGAATTTAAGAGACCGTTTTCAAATGTTGATAGTTAATCTTTTTTCAGATCCGATTATTCGAGAGATCAAGGAAGAGCCAATCGATTTGGATTATGACGAAGGAGAAGTTGAGGTCAATTCAATGGGTTTTGACAAACAAATTTACAATAAAAAATATTTATTTTAGATTCTCTCTGTTAAACCACCCAGAACGAGAGCGTCGAGAAGAACTCAGCCAGTGATTGAAGTAGAAGATGAGGAAGAGAGAAGAAGCGATGTGGAGATGAGTAAGTAGTGTCTCATATGTAGGGTATCACTTGCAGATGGGATCAAACAATAAATGATGTGATTGGCCAGGTTCTGGAGATGATATCGAGTTCATTCCTGCTCCGAAGAAGGGTGGATCGAGTGGAAGGGGAAGAGGAAGAGGAAGGGGCAGAGGAAAGAAGAACTGAACGACTTACTCGATGGAGATGAATATTAGCAATAGACGGTGTACATTTTCTTCCATCTCATCATTGTCTAAATAACATTAATCATGACTATTTCAACCTCGTTTTATAGCTAGACTGGTGTGTTTGAATTCTATAGATACTCGTGTGCAAAAGAATTACATGTACTATCAAATCGCCTCGATAAAATGTTCATAGTTTATTTCACGCCTCCATCTTACCGAGAGTCGAACATCTCACAAATTTTACTTATGTGTAAAAATGAAATAATTGTCGTATGAAATACGAAAACAAGGAAAAAAGAATGGAGCATGCGCTCTATCTACTGTTCAATTCTGTTGCCGCTGTATACTATTTACGAACTGCGGCTTCTATTGATCTTCGTAGGAAAGAAGCAAGAAAAGAGAGAGAGAGGATTTTCATTCCTCACGTTCCTTTTGCAAACCCCCACGTGGTGCATAATCAGGGGAAAGTGAAAGTCGATGCTTCTACTCCGCAGATGTTCCTTCTCTAGGTGGAATCTGTTCACTTTTCGTGCTCTCTCATTTCTCTTCTCTCTTCATTTCGTGCCCCTCTTGCACCTTCGAGAGAGAAAGAGAAGCCTTCTCCCCCTTCTCTGACCCACTTGCACACTCTCTTCTCTATGGAACACTCGCATGGGTACTTTGTACCCTCCCTCCTCAAGGTATCGCCTTTATCTGGCCAGTCCCTCCCCTCCCCTTCCTCACTCTGATATCAGAGAGCATCTCGAGAACTTTTGACGAGATTGGTATAGGGAAGCAGTGGACTGCTCAATCAAGAGTGTCTTGTCTAGTCCGAGTCTCCTCTCATTCCTCCCGTAAGCAGACCCCAATCATCACCCGGAACTGGGGCAGTTTGGTCACTCGAAATAGAAGGATGATCTACACCAGGGGGTTCACTCCTTTCTTCTCCCCATTCCACGTGTGTTTATGTGTGTGGAGAGAGGGTCAGAGAGCGATGTACTTAGGGACGTCCAATCACTCCCCCATCCATACACTCTTCGTTGTTGTGTCTTCTCTCCTGATTGTTGTGGTGTCCTTCCTCCTTCTGCTACTTTTTCTCTCTTCCCTATCATGAATCACCTGCGAGCTTCGTGTTCCTCCTTCAATTGGGCGAATGTCATTCTTCCGAATTCATTTTATCCTTCATATATTCGATCTCTTTGCTTTTTGACCTGAGTACGGACGATTCTTCCAGTATGACCAATTCTGGGAAGAAACCCGTTCGACCGCCCTTCCCTCTCTTCACGAAATTCCCTTCGAGAGTTGAGAGGGCAGGATACAAGTTGTATGTGAGTGAAATGCAGAATCTTGGAATTAGGAGTTAAATATTCGTGAGAATATGAATCACATTTCTTCATCTCAGAACTATCTGGACAACTCTCTCTATCCCGTTCGTCCCTTCTACTTCGGTGCTGCAGTGGCTGCATCAACTGCATACTTCACTCGATTCGAAGACAGCAGCAAGATACTGCAGCTAGTGCCCAAGATTGGAGAGACTTCCTTAGCACAGGTGACAAAGAGTGAATGATTGTGATTAGTCAAGACATGGTTGCAGTATGCTCGAGTGGGCGCAGTCTCCCTCACTACTGCCTATCTCCCCGTCTTCCTCTCTCGATTCGTCCTTCGTCACTTCTATTTCAAGTACAAGAGATGGCTGTACGAGAATCCGAAGAAACCATCGACATTGACGAAAGTGTGGGGAGTGAGTGATGACCCTCCCTTGTAGTATCAGAGGGAGAAGCAAGGACGATGGATAGGGAGGGAGAGATGGGATCGCAAGTCCATGGATTATATTGCTTTTTCACTGAAGTTTGATGATATTTATCAAATTGTAAAAAATATTCACAATCATAAAAAAACCGTTGATGGGTAAATGATGTGCTTCGAAAAGTTGAGAAGCACGACCATAAATACAAAGAACTGCTTCTATGCTCCTTTCTTCAGATGCTTCGTTCTCTTCTCTCCCTCACTCCTCCTCGACTGAAATCATGCGATGCCCTCCTTCCTTCCATTCCCGTTCCCGCACTGGAAGAGACCATTGAGAGGTACTGTAGTTATCGACTGAGGAGAGACCATGATAGAATACTGTAGATACCTCGAATCGGTCCGCCAACTGCATACGAAGGAAGAACTTGCTGCAATCGACAAGATGGCTAAGGATTTCCTAGAGGCAGAAGGTCCAAAACTACAGAGGTACGCAAAGAGTACGGTATTGAGCTTACAATAGTTATATTCAATAATTGCAGATTCACGAAGCTGTATGCCCTCATCAAGGACAATTATGTCACTGGATTCTGGGAGACGTACGCTTATCTCTTCTCCAGGTTAGATTCATTCCATTTTGTTCGTCTTCTTCCTTTTTGTCCCAAAAATTAAAGATTGTGACATGTCGGGATTAAGCACTTGTGATTTCTGAGTAACAGATAAGATCACAATAACATCACTCTTTGCAAGCTATAGAGGGGAAACTACGAGAGGTGCACCCAAACCATCCTTCCGAGCCAAAAAAGCGTAGGGAAATCGAAGTGTAGTTTGACCAATCACGGGAGTAAATTCATCACTGATACAGTCTTTCACTTCCCTGACCACGCAGAGAGAAGGGGAAAGGAGAGTGAACCTCGCTAGTACCTCTCTGTTCATTACTCTCCCCTCCCTTCCCCCTCTCCATTCGTACAGGGAGGGGTAAAATTCCCTCCCAGTCACGCGTCTCATTTGCACGTTTTTGATAAGAAAACAGGATGGGGACAAAGTTCGTTTTCGAATTTGTGAGGGAATGAGTGAGTAGTACACCTACAAGAGAAGAGAATGTGTGCATGACTAAGGCTGAATGGCGAATACTATCGTGTTGTGAGCATGATGGTTGAATAAGTGGTTGTAATAAGTGTGACAAATATCAATCAAATTTAGACATGTGTTTGGTGTGACCACCTTATTGGAGACGGAACTCATGGGATAAGGTTGTAAAGTTCAATACTGGAATGATTCCTTTCAGGAGTTCTCTCATGATCAATTCGTCCGTGGCTCACGTCGATCTCTTCTCCGATATCCCCGCCACTCAGGCAGTCAGGGCAGCACACATCGTGTACATCGAATTCCTCTCTCAACTATCCATCGATAGACAGACCTACTCCCCGGTGAGTACGGTACTCGTGGAGTACTGTTGCCAGTGTGCATCGTAGTAGCAGGCTAGGGGTAGGATGGCAACAATATGGATTGTAGCTTGGGGCGGGTCTCGTGTGTGCCCGTCACTACGAAAAGATGTATGCAGTGACGAGAGTTCCCGGAGAGAAGATCGACCATCTGGAGAACCATGGTGAGAAGGAGAGGAAGGGGGGGGGGTGGGGAAAGGGTAGAGGTCATTAATCTGTCAAACTTAACGTGAAGTGGTCCTCATTTCAGGGATCTCTCGTCACGTCGTCGTCCTCTTCGACGGAGGAATCTACAGAATCGACGTCGTCGATGAGAATGACAAAATCTACTCCGTGGACCAGTTGTCTGAGTTGGTTTTGAACAACAAATTGGCACTTTCCCCTTTTCTTCCAACTTCTTTTCTTCTTTTTTCAACATGGTGACTTTGTGAATCACTCTCTAATTAAATGTTTGCAGAAGGACATTCGGTTCTATTGATGTTAGAGGATACTTAGAGTTGGAAAATGAATATTGTTTGCAGTATCTTCATCGAACTGCTCACTCGTCCCGACACGAAAGTAGAGGGAGTGGAAGGAAGAGTGCCCGCTCTCACTCACGATAAGAGGTGTGGTAGGAAGTGATTGAAGTGCCGTTGCATATTTTAAGTGTGGATCTCTTACTATGCAATTGTACAATTGTAAGTAATCGACTTTTTGAGAAGGGAATGGAGTGTGAATCGTCATCGATTCTTCGAATCCATCCCGAAGAATAAAAAAGCATTGAAAGACATCGAAACGTCTGCATTCGTTATCGTTCTCAGTTCAGTCAACGATTGGGATTACGACCCCGTAAGTGCCACTATCGAGATCACATTAGATGAAATAGTGGAATGCGTTGCTCCGTTGAAAGGGATAAGACTGACGAATATATCAGGAGAATGCGGATTCGCTATCTCGCTTCATGAAATCGATGCTGACTGGAGAGGGAGCGAATCGATGGGTGGACAAATCGCTCAATTACATTATCGGAAGGAATGGAAGGGTAGGTATCTAGAGGAGTCAGTGGTGCAGGGTTTTGAGATCAATGAAGCATCTGATTAGTGTTACATACACAATTGCCATGGAAAATACAACACTGATAAAGATTGTGTTGCAAAAAAGTTTGGATAGAATTGGGTTCTTCCGATTTACGAAGGGAGCTGTAATTACTTATCTTCCTCTACTTCTTTTTCCCTTCTCAGTGTGGTGGAACGACTGAGCACTCGATAGCAGATGGAAGTGAATTCGACCATATCATGGAGAATTTCGTGTGGATGGAGAATGATATCATCAAGTGAGTATAAATGTCTCATTCAGAGATAAAATGCAGAAAGTGCTAGTTAATTTATTTATTGATTTATTCTTTAAGTTATCCTCCTCTGGACGTTCAAATAGCGAGAGAGAAGTCATTCAATGTCTTCGAAGCAAAAGAAAGAGGAGTAAAGTTCGCAGAGAAAATCGAGATCGAAGTAAATGAAGAAGTGCGTTATTTCGTGATGTAGATTTACGAAAATGAAGAAAGAAAACGTTTCCCCTCTGGAGAAACGTGAAACTATCAATTTTATTTTGTAAATGGATGTTTTCTCCTCTCTCTCTTTCTCGTCGACAATATCTTCCTTCTCATCAGATGGCCAATGAGATCTCTCGTTGCTTCTCCACCCATGAAGAGGCCGCCTCAGATGTAGATATGGCGTCCCTCATCTATCGTGGATGGGGAAAGGGGAGAATCAAGAAGTGTGGATGCTCTCCCGATGCATTCGTCCAGATGGCAATCCAATTGGCCAATTATAGAGTGAGTAGGAGGATAATTCGGTGACTCAATAGAGCATTGAGAACTATTATATAGTAGATAAGTTTCGAGCACTTTTGTTCACCGGTTTGTGAAGCTTTGGGATGCTTAAACATTTTCGAATTTGAACAGGCGAAGGGGTGGCACAGCCCGCCCTTGCGTGGAAAAGCCTAACTACCTTTAATAGGTCGCAGCTGGGAAGGAAATAATGAATGAATTGGCAGGACCAAGGTCGATTCGTTCTCACATACGAACCAGCTTCCTCTCGATTCTATGCCAATTCGAGAACCGAAACACTTCGATCGGTGACTGATGAATCGTGCGAATTTGTGAGAGCGATGGAGGATGGAGGAAAGACGGATGTGAGTGAGGAAAGAGAGATTTATATGGGGAATGGATGCTCCTTCTTCTCGTCTCATCACTCCATCCATTCCCTCCCTCATCCCCTCTTCTCAGCGTTCCCATCGTGCTTCTCTTCTCCGGAAGGCTTGCGAATTGCACTCGACTCACAACAGAGATTGTATGGTGAACAAGGGAGTGGACAGACATCTCTTCGTTCTCTTCGTCATGTCTCAGGTACGGTAGGAGTACGGTAGAGCAGGGAAATGGATTGATTATTCAGGCCACGGGCACATCTTCTCCTTTCCTCAACCATTATATCCAACAGGAATGGTTGCTCTCCACTTCCCATGTACGTTTCCATCCATTTACAGAAATGTTCATGCGTTACAGTGATAGATGATATCGATTATTTCAGGTGCCAAATGTGACTAATACGATGAAGGAGGATGGCGAATTCACTGATAAATCATGGCTGGGAGCATCCTTCGGAGCAGTGGCGAAGACTGGTTACGGTAAGTGGAAGTCTATCGATTGGAACGAGATTACGGTAGATAAATGATCCGATACATTGCAGGAATCTGCTATCGATTCGCGGGCAATCACTCAATCTGTGCTCATATCTCCAGCTATCACTCGGCCAAGAATACGGTAAGATATATCGATTTCACGACACAGTATTTAAATCGTTGCAGGATTCTGAACGATTCCGTGCTAATCTCGAAAAGGCCTTCGAAGATCTCTCCGCTCTCTTCGATTAAATCATACGGCTGAAGAGCGATCAATAATCATACAAGTACTGGTATACTGTATCTAGCTCCTCCATTTACATTTTGTATTGCATGTATCGCAGTTGTTATTGTTAGTATTCATAGACACCAAATATCTTCGTTTGTATTACCATTGAGCCCATCTTCCACCAATCATCCATTCTAACTAGTCTCTCCTCCCCATCTTCCACCAATCATCCATTCTAACTAGTCTCTCCTCCCCATCTGTGATATCGATCAATGATGAGAGCTTGTCGATAAACGATTGATACAACATTGATTCGATCCTATATTGCTCGTCATTTCATTGCAGATATGAAGAGGGACAAGGAATAATGTCAAATATTTGTCAATGAGAAATAGAAAAGTTGAAATAGTAGAACAAAATTTTTTTGAAAAATTAAATGAGGTTGCAGACAACAGGCCAATAGCTCTTTCCCCATAAGTTGTGTGAACGCTCAACCATTACTTTAGTTAGTTCAGTTTTATCTCGGTTAGTTGTTCCTTCTCTCTTCACATCAATTCTCTCAACTTCTTCTTCATCTCTTTCAGTTTCTCCAGCATTTCATCACATTCGGCCAGCAGAGATGCAGAAATCTGTAATTAAAGTTGATTGATCGATCCACAGTAATCTACAGTACCTGGATGGTTGCGGGAGTTTGCGTCGAAGTGGATACAGTAGTCGTCCTTATCACAACCACTGGTTCTACTTCACTGTCTGTGTCACTATCGAAATCAGATGGTGGATAATGGAATGAATGAGTATTGAAGCCACCTGCAATCAATACGATGGATCTACTGTAGACTACCGTAATCACTCACGAGAAGTAGAGCCGCACGCTGTCAACTCATTGACTGAATCAGTGCAGGAATAATGAGAGAAGGATGAGACAACTCGAGCGGAGCGCTCATGTACAGAATGATCCAGGGTCCAATGTCCAAACAAGTTCTCATCGAAAGCATCATTGGTGATGCCTGCAATCTATCAATTTATGATAAACTCCCATAATTGCTGACATTCAATGAACGAGTCAGAAGCAGAAGAAGAAGACGAATCATCAGAGTTAAAGGCATCTCAAATTCGATATCTGATTACCGTATACTACCGTAATGACGTACGCGTCGTAGGAATTGAATGACGAATGGAATCGATCCAATGAGAAGGAATAATCACATTTTCCTTCTCAGATACAGGGGTAGAATTATCCAATATATTAAAGATGGATGAAACGAGATTGGCAGATACTGAATCCCATCCGGAATGGAGGGATACGGTAGATACCAGAGAGTTAGGAGGGTCCTGAACGGAAAGAGGTCAAGAAGGATACGGTAGATGGATAAATGACCATCTCTTTTGTTGTCTCCATTGCAATTATCCATTTTGGAGGAGAAGAAAGGGAAAATCTCTCGTTCAAATAACGCAAATGACGTGTCTCGAGAAGGAGAATTGCCATTGAATCCATCAGAAGATCCGGGCACGAAAGAGCACGCAAAAGATTAGCTGAGATACGGTAGATTACGGTACGGTAGGAGTACGGTAGATATACTTGAGGGAGAGGGCAACAATGCCTTCGTTGAGAGAAGGTTAGATACTAATATATTATTGTGCACCTCTGAAATGTAATACTGTAGGCTACTGTACTGGAGGATACAGTACCTGGCTCCACCATAACCTCTTCATCACTATCTACTGTAGTCCATTCGGTGAATAGATTCATACCTTGATTAAAAGGGTTACGGTAAATACCGTATCCCACAGTACTCACTTTCCTCCAATTCTTCGTCCTTGCAGTATAGCCATTCATTCAACGCAGCCAATTCATCTTCCTTACACCAAATACAAGATGAATCGCACGATGAATCAGTGTTCTCCGTCTCATCACAAGTCATCTCCATGCTCCAGAGCCATTCATTGTACAGTCCCATGCCTTGAAGAGGATACGGTAGGTTACTGTATTCACGATAGGGTAACCCACATTCACCAAGGAATTCATCATTGCCAAAATCAAGATCGAGGATGGTCCAAGAAGCGAATTCGTGAGAGCCTGAAGAGTATACGGTAGGGTACTGTAGATGGGGATACGGTAGCGTACTGTAGATGGGGATACGGTACTCACAGATCTCAACAATCTTCATGTTTGACCACGAGGTAGAAGTGCAAGAGGAGGCTGGGTCTGCGATCGATTGCTGAGGGACACGTCTACCACCAATCTCTGGAAGGGATACAGTAGAGGGAGGGAGTACGGTGGGACAAACTCACGATTCTTAAGGTACTTCGGCAATCCCTTGCTTCGTCTCGTTGAGAGGCCATTCAACTTCCTTCCACGGCTCTTCTTATTGCGAGCGAGTCTGAGGAGAGGGGTCTGAAAGGGAAGAGAATACGGTAGGTAGGAGACTGGGGGGAGGGGTACAGTAGATGGGATCCTCACCATAGTCAGTCGAGTACGGGTTAGTAGAGGAGAGGGGGAGAAGGGGAAGGGGAGGGGAGCTGCGCTCTTCGAGAGAGAAACGATCCGAATGAAGAAGAGAAGGGGGAGAGGGACCCTTTTATTGATCGATTGA
>LS533583.1:189392-201471 GCA_900490775.1 Pristionchus maxplancki | reverse complement strand
ACTCCCGATGGAGTGAGTGACCGAACATGGAAGTATAATCTATCAACTCAATTTCAGAAAAAATACGATACTCTAAAAGGAGATTTCTATGGAGGAGAACCGGTAAGATAGTCTAAAACAACTTGTTTCGCGTATGTTTCAATTCAGATCTGGAACACAGTCGTCAAGAATGGAAAAGTGTCGAAAGCATTCAATTGGCTGGGATCCTATGATAAAATCAACGGTACGAAGTCTATGTTTAAAATATAAACCATTTCGATTTTTAGGCGTCGAAGCCACTTTTCACAATGAAGTTTATAAAGGGAATATTACATTTATCAATAAAATCGATAATGTGAGCAACCTCAATCTTTTCGTTGATTATCGATTGTAGGTCATTGACTGGCTAATCTCGGATGATCCGCCAGCTCTCTCCATGTTGTATCTTGAAGAACCGGATGGGAACGGCCATAAATTTGGTCCTGACTCGAAACAGGTTCATTTTTATGTGAAATTTAACCGTCCATATGATTTTGCAAGATATATTGTACAAATAAAGCCCTTGAATACTACATAGTATAGCAAGTGAAGCATTTATTTACAGGTGATCGAAGCTGCGATGAACATGGACGATCATATTAATAACATTCTGCGAAAGTTGAATAAGGTCAGTGATCAAATTGAAGGCTTTTGTCTACCTCTTTATTTCGAATATCGTCCCTACCCTCAGGCGGGAGTTCTCGGATGCACGAATATCGTCGTTCTGTCTGACCACGGAATGAGATACATAAACAAGGTTCGATTCTTCAGTAATTCATCTTCATCGTCAGTTTTCAGCATACAATTCTTGATAGGATCGACCCCGAATACGCGGAAGTATTGACAAGTGCAGGGAACAACGTTCTATTCTACGGAAGTATCGTTCTTTCCTAAAATGGTCAATCGTTGCTCCACTTTAGATATCTCAACATCTCCTCTACAATGCAAAAAGGGAAAAGATTATCGAGTTTATCGATCGGCAGAGGAAGTTCCTCTTCGATTCCATTACGATCACGAGAATATCGGGTTCCCATACATTCTCGGAAATCCGGGAAATATGTTTATGAGGTGACTCATTTATAACAATGAATGGAGTATACAGCAAACAAAAATTGAAGGAACGATACTGAGCTCGAGAGTTTCATGAACTCCAGTCAAAGAGGGAATCATGGATGGGATAACACGGACACGTTTGATTCGAAGGACGATCATCCCATGATAGTCTCCATTTCTTCAGTGAGATGCTCGCGATATTCTATGCAGTCGGTCCTTCGATTCGTTCGAATGTCTCACTTCCTCCCTTCCAGAATATCCAATTATACAATCTATTCGCTGGTATGCATCAATTGATTCAATCGACAGCGAATAAATAAAATCAGAATAATTTCAGATCTAATCAAGATTCCTCCTGCTCCAAACAACGGAACTGCGGGTTATTTGGATAACCTTCTAGTAAATCCACCGAAGAGAACAAACAAATACGAAAGATTCAACGTGAAAGAATGCGAGGGAATCTCATTTGAAGACTGTGACGATTCGAATAAGGTCGAACCCCAATATTACAGATTCTTAGAAGACGTTTCGTTTCAGTCAATTTCCGTATCGAATACAACGGGATATCTTCAATCGGAAGATTCCTCGATCTGTTCGATCTCAACTGGCAGACTTTTTCTTCTCTATTCGAGATCTCTCAACAAAACAGTCGGAATGGAGATTGTAGTGAAGAAGACGGGATCTTATGTGGGAGAAATAGTGACTAAGATGGACGATCGACTGATTGGAATGAATTGTGGAGAAGAAGAAGGATCAAAGAGTCTGCTCACAAGTCAAGGTAACGTATACCGTAAATGCGAATTGAAAATTCAAATTAAGTGTTTGAATCATCATTGAAACTCACCTGGACTAATTTCGCATCGTTTTCGCTAGTAGAAAAAGCAATCACAAATCTGGCAAAGACAAAGAGCACAAGGATACAAGTTGGATTCGTCTATGGAGATGACGGGTGAGAACAATCTGAGAACGATTTACATTTTGGTACTTTTGTAGCTCAATCTCATCCGTATTTGTCACTGGATTCTGGTGTGAGGGAGAAGGATGGAGGAAAGAGAAGGACTATTGTATAAACGAGGAAGAAACGAGAACTGAGGCATACGTCATTCCTGCATCAGCTAAAGAAAACTTCAATTGCCTGGTAATTTATACCCTGTCTCTCACTCTTAATCATTGATTTTAGGATAAAGATTCTCTCCTCTTCGACTATCGAACAACATTCGATGACATCGAGAAGTTGACCAGTCTTTCGCTTCTTCCTACATCGATACCATTATCGTTGAGAAATAGACTCGCTCTCTTTCTCCCCACGCAAACATTCTTCTAGACTCTATTGTTTTTCGAATCATTACTGCTGCAATAATTATTCATTATCTGTAAAAACGGGTTCTGATAATTTTCTCGGATAGAAAGAATTGCTAATAAATATAAATTCATGCGACGTACGAGCCTTGCAGAATGAACAATGGATGGATAATTACGGGTAGAATGAGATTACCTAATCGGATGTCATCGATATTCCATCTAGAAAGTCACGTATTCCCTTCTACATTATCTGGCTTTTCCATTTCATCTTCCAATCTTTTCTCTTCACTGAACGGTCGACCTCCAATGGAGTGACAGCCCTTTCGCTCTTCATTCCACCATCGACATTCACCCATCAGACGCATCTCCTCTATCATTATTTTGCACACTTCAATGAGTGAATCAGTCGTGAGTTTCCTCATCTAGTCAATTGAAACCCAGTCATTTCCTTCAGGCTAAGGAGTCTGTTGAAACTCCCACAACCCGGAAAGAAACCGAAAATGGACAGAGGAAGTGGAGGAAATATTTGATTATCGGCGGTGCTGGTAAGTGGTTCTTATTGTTTTAACGACTTGCGTTCTTCGAACGCTATGGCCTCCGGCGGCAGATCGATTATATTTCATTCCTGATTAATGTATGATCTTTCCTCCCCTATCTTTTCCCTTTCTAGTCTCACTTCTTCTCCTTCTTCTCGTTGCTTTCTTCCTCATTGGTTTCTTCTTTTCTCCAAAAAGGAAAGGAAATGTGAGAACTATTGATAATTTTTGAATTATCTGATTATATTTTACTTTCCAGAAAGAAGAATCAGAAGTTATGAGTTGTGCGTGGATGAAACAGTGCACAAAGAAGAGGTTGAAAATGATAAAAAATGAAGAATGACGTGAGAATTCCTCAGGAAAGGAACTCCTCCTCTTCTCATTATTAGCTCCGACGGATTCGCACAAAGTTATCTAAAAGAAAAAGAAACTCCCAATATTTTGAAAGCTAGTTAATCATCGGATAATTAAATTATCAATTTATCTCACTATCAAAATAGAGTATTCCATTGTAGATGGCTGAGTGCGGAGGTAGAGCAGAGTATCTCATTCCTTCGTTTCCATCGAAAACATTCCCTAATCACTACACAATCGCAACTGGATTACATCCCGGAAAGCACGGAGTAGTTGAGAATAAGTTTAGAGTTGATGATAAAGTGAGATTTCGTATAAATAATCACAATCAAACGCTTCAATCAGGTGGATTTTGACCAGACGAAAGGCGAACATTATAGAGGAGAACCTGTATGTTTACACTTTTCTTTTTTCCTGCCGTGATTCTTGAATCGGACATATTTTGTAGATTTGGAATACAGCTGTAAAAAACGGGAAAACATCGAAAGTGTACATGTGGCTAGGATCGTATTCTGCTATCGATGGTCTCATTCTGATCGCTGTCTTATCTGAATATCTAACACAGGGGTCGAAGCGACCTTCCATTTCCCGAATTATGATCGACACGGGTCAATCGACAAAATCAATAATGTTTGCTTTGCAACGCATTGTATCGGAGGAAGAGAAGGGTGTGTTGCAGGTGACAGATTGGTTGAGTTCGGATGATCCTCCTGATCTCGCGATGCTTTATCTCGAACATCCTGATGAAGAGGGACATACTTACGGACTAAACAGCAGACAGGTCCATTTACAAAGATTGGCTATTGTATAATCTCATTGATTTCAGCTTCGTGAGTCCATTTTCCTAGTGGATTCATTGATCAAATACACCCTCGTAAGATTACACGATGCGAGTATTTCTGCATATTTCCTCCAATCCTTCGTTTCTCTGCAGGCAGGAGTACTCGGATGCACTAATATAGTGTTAGTCTCAGACCATGGAATGAGATCAATCGACCCGGTCTCATCTTCAATTCTTTATCTTCATTTTGCAGCTTTTCAGTCTAAATTCATTGTCCTTGAAGACATTGATCCTTTTTTCTCGAATGCTGATCTGAAAGCAAACGCTCATGTTAATTTCTATGAAAGTGAGTTTTCTGGCTTGATATTCATTAATTATAAAATTCCTTTTCGGTATTCCGCCATCCGTGTTGAACACTTTGAAGGGAAAGAAAGGAGAACATTATCGAATTTATCGATCTAGCGAAGAAATTCCACTCCGTTATCATTACTCAAACGATAGAGTTGGGTCTCCTTATTTGTGTGGAAATCCGGGTGAATTGTTTTGGCAGTGAGTGAAATGGTATTTCCATTAAAAAAAAGAATATTTTCCGAAATCACCAAAACTTAACTAAATGGAAGGTATCTAAATCGGATGAAGGCAATCATGGAAATGACAATCTCGATGAGTAAGATGTCCATAGAATAGCAGATGTCAATATTTAGTTCGCAGGAAAATGCAAGCTATTTTCTTTATTATCGGACCTTCAATCAAGCCAAAAGTCACTGTTCCGCCCTTCGTGAACGTTGAATTGTACAATTTGTTCGCTGGTATCTCCAACTTCCTTTTTCTCATTCATTTCCATTCAATAGATCTTCTGGGAATCTCGCCTGCTCCTAATGATGGAACGATGGGACTTCTAGACGATTTCCTAGTGAATCCCCCTCCTCGAATCTATTCTTCGATTGAAACGAAACCCTGCTCTGGATCTCCTCATGTCAGATCAAAGCATCCAATCATAAAGCAAATGAGTTCAGGATTCTATTTACCATCTTTCTTCGAAAGATCCAAATGTCTGCTTCAAATCAATATCCAATCTCTTCGTTCTTCATTCATCACAACTGCCGATCGCATTGGAATTCGAACCCTCTTCTGATGGTCTGTAGACCGGTCTTTTCATATTGCAATTCACTGTTCAGTGACTCAGTCAGCGATCGAATTCACTAATCGTCAATTTCGAGTTTCTCCTCTGCTAGAAAAAACAATTAGGAAGATGTCCGGAAAGAAGGTCATACGAATACAAATCGGACGATTTCCGAGGTTAGCTTGACGCATAATAAGAGTTAATGGTCACTTCAGCCCATACAATTTACTGTTCGCTGCTGGTTTTTGGTGTGAAGGAGAAGTTAAGAGCATGGAAAGACAGTGCAATGAGGAAAATAATACGAGAACTGAAGCTTATGTTCTGCCTAAAGAAGCAGAAGAGAATTTCAACGATTTGGTCTGCTTATGTATTCATCATATCATATACGTTTTGCGAAATAAATACGATAATAAAAGAGTATTATTAAGTCTCTGGACGATCTTCTCTTCGATTATCGAGTGTCGATAGCTGATATTGAACGGGCGACAAATTTGAATCTCCTTCCTCAATCCATGGATGCAGCAGTCAGAAGAAGAGTTTCCCTGTTGATACCAAATAGCAAATGGCCAGGCTAGAAACTCACCTTCAAAGATATTCATTGCAAAAAAATAAGATAAAGTATTGATATTATAATTTTCGAAGATTCATGGATGAAGGGGTGAACGAATTCACAAATACTTGGATAGGGTTGCAACGTTCCAAAGTGATCTTCCATCGTTACTGTGTTGAACCAATTGCACGCATTTTCATTTGAACAATTTTAATAATCCATTTAAATATAATTCTTTTTACCTATTATTCGCTTTCAAATTGGTTCGTTCCTTCCCTCATTCTCTTCTCTTCTTCTCTTTCGGAGAGGTCGACTCCACTCCTCCACTGGAAATGGTATCGATTAGTGACTTTTGGATGGTCTTATCTCACCTTACTTCAGACTTCAATTGGAGAAAGTAATATTGGAAAAGGAGTAGGAGGGCAATCAAATGGAATATCGACGAATGGAGAAACAAAAGAGGAGAAAAGTGAATGCAAAAGTGACTGTGATGGAAGTTTCACTGAATGCAATTCGGATTGCGATAAAAGTCTGATGGAATGCAAACCAAACTGTGAAAAACCTATCCGCGAATGCAATTCGAGTTGCGAATCAAAAGATTCTGATGAAGATTCTGATAGTGATGATTATGATTCCGACGATTCCGAACCTCCTATCGTACCTAGAGGGAATCTTCCTGCTTCGAGTGAGTACGGTACTCATGACTGGTCAAATCATGATATTTAGACATCAAGAATAAGTCGAAACGTGGAAAGGGTGTTACTAAGAAAAGAAAGCCCTTCTCAATCAAGAATTTCTTTGTTCGTCTATTCAAGAAAGGTAATGAATCTTACTTCGAATGATGCCTAAGTATGATTCAATCAGATACTCACTATATTGCTCTTCCTAAATCGATGCATTCGAAATATTCCATCTACAGAGTGAGTTGATTACTCAGATTTTCCATCTAGAGTGCATTGTAGATGGGACGCCTGCCAAATGATGGTCTAGCTGAACTCTTCAGTATGGAATCAACTCATAATTCTATCAGATAATATCGTTTCAGAGTTCTGGCACTCCGTTCTCATTCTGTGGACCATTTCTTCGATCTTTGGAAGTAAGTGATTATCAAATGCCAATTAATACTTCAAAAATTAAATCTGTTACAGGTTTCGTCTTTCTCGCTGCATACTTCGAATTTATCTGAAGAAGTCAGAAGAAGACACTCATTGAAGAGTTAAATTATTCGAACGAGTTGAGTAGTATACTCGAATAAACCGATTCATAACCTGTTACTATGCTGTTAACAAATTCTTATGGTGAAATTCTGAGAGCGAAATTCGGATCTATACCAGAGGAGTCGATACCATTTCCAGTGGAGGAGTGGAGTATCGTAAACTACTTTATGAACCTTCCGTGGAGGAGTGGAGTATCGTATTGGAGGAGTGGAGTATCGTAAACTACTTTATGAACCTTCCGTTCAGAGGAGGAGGAGTTTGGTATGGCGCGAGGAAAGTCCATCCATTTTCCCTATCATGTCGACTCCATTTTGAGTAGGATTACTCAATCTGATAAAAAAAATTCTAATGAAAAGGAATGGCTAATTATCAATAGGTGAAGCGGAAATACATAAATAATAGACCGCCGCCATTAATTTCTATTGTCTGCATCGAAATGGAATGTTTCTTCTCGCTCTCCCTTCAAAGTGCAATGGCGACTTTGTCTCTCAATGTCTCTCTATCTTCTGAAATCCGACTCCCCTTACAGTCGTGTCGTGTCGAATCCAGGAATGGTGACTCCTTCCCTCCTCCTTCTCTCATTCTTTGTCCTTTCTCCTTGTCTAGTCACACAATTATCACGTCAAGTCTAAGGGGTCATTCATAGTTATTCCTCTCCCTCCACTCCATCGTCTTCTCTATTCATCTCATCATTGTAATCGGATCTCTCGGTTCAGATCCACACGTTTCCACTCTGATTCACTTTTGACGTTCGCTCCATTTGTCTTCTCATTCCATTCAAAATTCGATCTCGCACTTTCGATCTTTCTGAGATTTTATCCAATCCTCGCACGTGCTCGAAGTGAGCCTTTGATTGCAAAGGAAATATTGAGATCATAGTTACGAATAACGCAATCGTTTCCTCATTCCTCAGATATTTGTCCTCTCTCTAATCCATTTGTTTTTCCCACGCGCTCTTTTAAACCCTGCAAGTGAGAGATTTTGATTGACTCGCTTCTTCAGATCTGATTCACTCTTCAAAGATACTTGCCAACTTCTTTGCTTTCACCCCATCCTAATATCTATGCTCCGAAAAGTTTAGTCAATGTTCCACTTTTTTGCGCAGTCCTCAGAAGAATTCTGAACGACCGTATTAATCAATCTCAGTTCACTCCAGCCTCACTTTATTCACTATTTCTCGAGTCGCCGCTTTTCCTTCATTCACAATGCCAAGGAGGCGAACGAGAACAGATGATGTGAGCAACGTTTTCTATTTAACATGTATAATCTGAGTACGTCAAAATGAACTTCTATTACTTACCAGTGTATGCGGTCTTCGTTCTACTCATCGGAGATCGAAATGGAGGAAGATTTGAGACCGACTTTAGGTACGTTTCATGTACTGAACAAAGATGTAACTCAAGTACATACATAGTGGAAATCAAATCGTCAACTTCAGATCGATTCGCTGAGGATACTTCTATGATTGGATTTCGATATCTCCATTCAAAATACAAAACTTGGTTCAGGTATGAATAGTTCTAATGCGCAGTTCCAACATATAATAATTCGTACAGGATCATCTGGGGACTGATGCTCGTCTTCTCGTTAGGATTGACTTTCTACCAGGTGAGCCAATTGCTGCGCATCAGACAAAAATCGCAGTAATCCATGTAAGGTGGTTGAACGTATCACTTACTACTTCATCTTCAATCCTCTCGCCACTCATCGCAGTTTCGATGCTCCGACTGAAGTTCAATTCCCTTCTCTTCTCATCTGCAATAAGATGCAACTCAGGCAGGACACAATTATGAACTATCAACCTTGATCATTTCAGAGCCTCCAGCGTAGCGAAGTATTCACAACCACTTCTCAAGGTATTTTACAAATATAATATGTTTGAAATTCAGAAATAAAATGAGAATGGATGTCAGACGATGTGTTTTCTCCATGACGATGAAAGTTCCTTCAATTCGACTCATCTTCTCGATTCCTTCGATCACGTCGACCTCAGAGATGTGTACAAGCACAGTCTCCAGAATGTCGACGATCTCGTTCTCAGGTTCCCCCAATTTCCATACATTTTCTATTCCTAGGGGCCGCAAGCTCCGCCCACTTTCCCTTGACACGATTTCACCAAAAAGCGAGACGAGGGAGCACAGTCGTAATTCGCAATGAAATCGGTCGACCAAATGCTTATTCGGTAGCTATCCCCCTTATCTATCACCTCCCAGATGCGCAACATGAACTTTCATATTTGAGTAGGTCAAAAAATGGCATTGAAAACTTAAATGTGGTGTTTTGGACACTTGTAGTGTGAGCACAAAGTTGCGCAAACCATATATGACTAATTAGAATATTCCAGGATTTTTGGACATTTTTTTCAGATTTTTATCATGTTGCCCCGAGGTGTGCTCGATCCGCGGGGAGAGGGGAGCGAGAGAGCGGGGGGAGGGAGAGAGACACGTGAGAGAGAGACTCCGCCCCCTTCCCTCTCCCTCTCACTCTCCCCTCTCGTCCGGTGTGCCTTCCGCGCGTGGTTTTCGGAGCCTAACTTTTGTTCTAGATGAGATATTGACAAAAGCTAAAAAGGATAATGTTATTGGGTACCTGAGGAACAGTTCGAACACACTTTTGGGCCCATAGCGAAAAATCCACTATGTACGTTGCGGCCCCTATCTATTCCTATCTTTTTATGAACGAGGGGTGTAAAAGGAGAGTGACATCTCGAACACATTTCGATTGTTGTCCTTTCTTTACCCCACCGTTCTTCGACCGCTCACCACTCTTTAGTCTAGGAAATTCCCACACTTGGCTGAAATCGTGTCTTTTCGTGTTTGTCTAGTTGTGGCACGAGATTAATTGAGAGACTTTTTGTCGGTTTCCGGTCGTTTGTAATTCCAATCTCGTAGTTGTAATGGAGAAGGAAAGACAGTAAGTGGAGCATCCGGGAAATTGGGAAACTAAATGAAAGAGAAAATTACGGAAAATGTTTCAAGCAAAATAACAAAAGTGTTCAGCTGTGAATACGATAAAGGCCGTTCTTCTTGCATCGAAGATGTTCGTCCGATTCTGACCCCGCAAGGATTATGTTTCACTGTTTCTCCCAATTTGACTGTGCGGAGACCAGGTTCATTATTCTATTTCCTCACTCTTAAAAAAAATTATTCAGGTCCTGAAACGACGCTGACTCTACTTCTCAATCTCGAAACATATGAAATAATACCTGGAACAGTCTCAGAACCAGGAGTCATCGTATCGCTCTATGACAAGGTTTGTGTGTAGAAGAGAGTCAATATCGTGGAGAGATAATTCGTGGAATTGAGACTCTCCCTGCAACAGCTCACTTCGCGGAGGGAATTCATTTGGATGCAGGGAAGATCGTCTCAATTCCGATCAATGACATGAGAAAGGTATGAAATTAAACGACCTCAATTTCACCGTAAACTTTCCAGCTTTCTCGACACGAGAATCACTGTGGAAAACGAGGAATTGGAACGTTCTCAGAGGTGAATTAGAAAAGATATAAAAGAAAATATGGCAACATCATCTATTTCAGGTGGAATACTCGCGAGCAGCGTGTAAATGGGTGAAGAGCTATGAAGCAATTGAGGAATCGTGTGGATGTGTTCCCATTCTAAGTCCAAGGAATAGAGATATTTTAACGAAGGGATCGCCATTGGTCAGTCGTTTTGACACTTCAAAGTGGATACAGTTCAAGAGCGTGAGTCAATTCAGGAGACTCACTATGTGAGTGCAGTGAACAAATCTCATCTTCTTCCTCCTTGTACTCTTCAACAGGAAGTCATCTGTGTCGAGAACATAACGGTGAATCATTTACAAATTCCTTCAAAGTGTAGAAAGAGCTTGCACTGTCTGAGCTCTCATCTCTCTAAGTTGTCTGGAATACTCAATGCATACAGCAAAGTTGCCAACCATGCATGCGTAGGCATTGGAAGAGAACATCAAGCATTAATAGAGGAAGTGCGGGGCAATTTGAGTTGAAAGCTGAGACTAGAAAAGTGACTCATGAGTCTTATGTGATAATGAGTTCTAAAATAATAATAATAAAAGATACCAGTCTCACCTTCTTCTCGAATCGAAGACATACGAAGAATGTCCAGAAGACTGCCATGATATTTCCTTCTCTTCTGTCGTTTTCGGAGGTTTTTTCTGATTATGAAGATAAATTATATGACAATCGTTTCAGGCGAGCTTTCTGCCTCTGAAGTTGCGACTCTCGTTCGAACGGATTGGGAAGAAGACAAAGAGAAACGACTGACTCAATTCATGGTTGGATATCCATTGAGAGTAGAATGAGGGGAGGAATTGCAGCCAGCATTCGAGATCATTCCGAACACTCGAATTCCCCTTGTGAGAGCAGTGCAGGCACTCGCATCCGAAGCCCAATCCTTCCTCAAACAATCACTCGAGTTAGTTCGATGGATAGGACTGAGCACTACGGATCAAGAAGATGTTCTTTGACCCAACAAGCTAACAACTTCAGTTCCCTGGGAATCGAATCGGCCTCCGACAGCACAGTTCCGTGTGTTCTCCACGATGGGAAGAGAGCTTTGGATAGAGCACTCCACGATCTCCATTCCAGTGAGAGAATGTGGAAACATGTCGCCAAGTAAGTTAAAGCAGTGCTTGTTGGTGGGCTGGCAATATTTCCTCTTACGCTGGAATTTCTTCAGCTACGTTCAATTGGTTCTTTCTCCTCATCTCAAATCAGTTCTCTCCGTCCTTCGTCTCAATATCACTGCTGACTATGATATCGAGAGCGTGACAGTGGAGGATGATCTCACGGATACAATGGTCAGCAACAAGTTCCTCTTTTCGTAATCACAATCTCCTCTCAGATCGACCAAGCTCTCTTCGATCTCGATCTCATTGAATCGGGACTCAATCGACCATTCAATACGTATGGAATTCGCTCAATCGAATTTGCCGAGAGAAACAAAATCGTCGAGCGAAGTTCGAAATCTTGTTTATTTTCTAAATTGCTCCGAGAATTAAATAGCCACTGAGGGAAACATGACGAATAGTTAATTAGGACGGCAGTATAATTATGAATTCGCCATGCTTGTTCTAAGAACAATCTCTTTCAATTGAAGAACATTCAGTTCTGTCAATGATTCTGGCAACTCGTAAATGTGTTCTTCG
>LS533583.1:151825-162854 GCA_900490775.1 Pristionchus maxplancki | reverse complement strand
TTACTCGCTCGATCGGAGTTCTGTATGAGACCACTACTGAAGAGATGGATGGGAATGAGAGAGGACAGAGGGACAATTGCTAATGTGAATTTTCTATCACTCTGTTGAGTGTTGTCAATGGAATCAATGAATCCATTCCAGATGACTTTCCCTCTATTCTCCCTTTCTTCCTTCGAGATTCTCGAACTATGCGATGAGTATGCGAATCTCTTCCTCTGTGCGGGAATGCAAACCATTCGAATGTGTGTCGACGACCATCGAGTGAGTCTCTCTTTCTTATTGAGAAATGAATGGAAGGACGGACAGATACCCTGTATTCATGTCCTTCACATTTATCATCAAAATACGAAAAATCATTCAAGCAGAAATCATGAACAGCTTGATTCTTACTCCTTCCAGATCCGATACTTCCGCGATCTTCTTGGATATTCTTGTTCACCTCAAAATATTGCTCGATTCCTCACTCATTTCGAATGTCTCTCCACTCAACAATCGAAAGGAAATTGTACAAGATTCCTGGAGGGAATCTATCTTCCCGGAAAAGATGAGGCGTGTATTTATATTTATTAAACAAACGAATAGTCCTTATCATTGTAAACATTCGTTCAGTAGATACTATCAATCGAAATTGAAACATATTCAATTTCGAAAATACAAACAACTAGAAATTAATAATTTTTTCATCTGATATTCGTTCATTGCAGGACAAATGTGTGGGTATTCTCGAATATCGACAATGTCTAGCAGAGGAATCGGCTTCGATCTGTGGAGAGGCCGCTTTGAGGGAATTGAATGAAGTAGTCAGACAATTTGGATGCACGAGAAGTGAAGGAAGAATTTAGAAGATGATAACATCAGCTTTTCACTTTCTTACCCTCATCCAATCTTTAGGAATCGTTGCCATTATTCTCTATTCCTAAATCTGAGCAATATAATTTTTCTTAGATGATATTTCATTGTTGTTACACCCTAGTTTTTGACTCTTCTACCACTAGGTTCTTCTCATCGGTGCTAATCCTTCCCAGTGTCCATTCCCCCTCCTTCCTTTCTCTCTGCCATGTCCTCCCCCAGGTGCAATATTCCTTCCCCTTTCACTCTCGATAAAGAAGCTTCCTTCCTTCCGATAACAATCTCCAAAAAGGGAAGGGGCGACAGAGGGACTCTTCCTCCTCCCTTCCTTCTCTTGTCCTACTCGGACTACTCCTTTTGATCCAGGTCGAGATTACTTTTCATTCCATCTTAGCTTCTTTCTCGTCTATTGATTGTCCGGTTGAATGCAAATTCAAGATGGTTCGATACCATCATTCTCATTCTCTCGCTTCACTGCATTCTGTCTATCGACTCCTTCTCGGAACCTTCCCTACCCCTTCCCTTTCTCGCGCAGTTCCATCGCACTCCTTCTTCCTTCCCTACCCCTTCCCTTTCTCGCGCAGTTCCATCGCACTCCTTCTTCCTTCCCTATCCCTTCCCTTTCTCGCGCAGTTCCATCGCACTCCTTCTTCCCAGACAGCTGAGTGTTCTCTGTGTCATTCCTGCCATTTTCCTCATTCTTCCCCTTTTATCGTCTCTTCCATCTTTTCAGTCGTTCTTCCACGTAAAATATCCTCTCATAAGGATGTTTCTCCTTGCCAACTCCAATTTAGATCCGCGCCATTCATAGTTCAACCATCGTGCAGACATTTTACTTTCACAAATTTGTTTCATAGGCCCCACATTAATAATTCTTGTCTCGCATTTCTCGATTCATAGCAAATATATAGCCTCTATTATTATCATCAATCCTTCCAGTGTCTGGCCCTTCTCTCTTTCCCTTCGTGACCAACCCTTCCAATGGGTTTCGTCACCGTCCTCTCTATTGCAGCAGCATTAACATGGCTGTTGCGATTTATCTACTACAAGGTTTGCCCATTTTTGCGACTCTATAATGATGGAGAATTATCAAACAGTTCTTTTCTACCGGCTCTTATGCTGATAAGTTCAGGCAAAATACATGTACGATCGGATGACAGGAATGCAAGGACCAGCGGCACTTCCATTGATTGGAAACCTTCATCAGTTCAGATTCGAGGCTGACGGTATGCCCTTTTCTTTTGTTCTGCCGATCAACGGTAATCTTCCAGAATTCTTCGAACAAGCACAGGGTCTCGGATACATGCTCGAGCAGAATGGAGATAGAATATGCAGGATTTGGGTGAGCAATATCGTTTGTTCACACTATTTTCTGTAGAAAGCAGTATCTTTGAATCGTACGAATGATGGAAGATACGAGAAATAAACGACATCTCCATCAGTTCTCCGGTCTTCCTTTCGTTTTCATCTACGGTGCTGAGGAAGTAGAGGCTGTTCTCTCCAGCAGCAAAGTACTGCACAAACCATTCCACTATCGATTCCTTTCTGCATGGATTGGAGATGGACTACTCATCAGGTGAGATTATTTCAGATTAAAAACATGGTTAGAAGACAACGAGATGACGTATTCCAGTGACCCTGAGAAATGGCGACCTCGTCGTAAGCTGCTCACTCCCACTTTCCACTATGATATCCTCAAGGATTTCGTCGAGGTTCGTCTTTTCCTCCCCTTTCCTTTCTATCTTCTTCTCTTCAGGTGTACAATAGACACGCGCGCACTCTCTGCACTCGAATCTTCGAGACTGCGGGAGACAAATATGCTGATGTTTTCCATAAAGGTCAACTCCTTTACAGTTTGCCAAAATCTACTAGTAGTGGTCTAATCCCCCCTCTTTAGTGACTCTGTGCACTCTCGACATCATCTGTGAGGCTGCTCTTGGAGTGAATATCGACGCCCAGAACACGCACAGTCCCTATCTCGATGCCGTTATGGAGTTAGTGGCTATTCAACCTCTTCTGAAACATAATTGAGCCGTATTTATTGAACGAAAAAATGAAACCGTGATTATAGCATGAAGAAGATCGTGTTCCGTCGTCAACTCGCTCCTCAATATTATCCCGAATTCCTCTTCCGATGGTTCGGAGAGGGAAGAGAACAAGAGAAATGTGTGAAGATCCTTCACGATTTCACGGGAACGGTGAGGACGATCGAATGTGTTTCACACTGTCCTCGTGTATTGCCAACGCACTGCTCAAATCGTTTATATGAGTTCAATGATGATCAAACAAATAATGAATATTGTCAGGCGATTCGGGCCCGTAAGAAGATGGCGGATGAGGCAGGAGGAGTGCAGAATCTAGTGGAGAAAGAAGCGAGAGAAGGAAGAAGGAGAATGGCTTTCCTCGATCTCATGCTCGATATGAATGCTAAGGTGCGTATATTTTAATAGCAGCTGTTCATTCGCCAATTATTTCGCTTATTTCAAGTGCTTTGAATCAAAAAGCGCCTCTTCTTCTTCAGGGCGACCTCTCGTTGGAAGGAATCTGCGAGGAAGTTGACACATTCACTTTTGAGGTGCTTTCTCATTCAACCAAATCTGAAAAATATAAAAATGAGTTCTAATGAGAACTATTTGAGGGTCACGACACGACTTCTGCATCAATCAATTGGTTCCTCCATCTAATGGGAGCGAATCCCGATAAACAGAGGAGAGTACAACAGGAATTGGATGAGGTTACGTGTCATTCCCATTCAAAGATAGTCTAACCTCAATACACACACCGCGATCCTTCTAATCACAGGTTCATTGCAGATCTTCGGTGATTCGGATCGTGACGTCACCTACGAGGATCTTAGTCGATTGAAGTACATGGAGGCAGCGATCAAGGAGACTCTTCGTCTCTATCCATCCGTTCCCATCTTCGCCAGACAAGTCACAGAGGATCTGAGGATAAGTGAGTACGCTAGAGCTCTGTGGAATATTCAGAGGACATTTGAACATGAATAATGAACGAACCTGTTCAGAAGACCATCTTCTCCCCACGGGAACAGGCATCGTCATCATGCCTTCGATGGTGCACAAGGTAAGGACTGTGATGAATACAATATTCTCACGGACGTACACAACTTATCTGTGAAACCTATTTGAACGTTAAATTTTTTGTAGAACATCCAAGTTATTAAAGAGAATGAGTGAATGAAATGAAATATGATGCTTCTCCCAGGACACTCGATATTGGACCGACCCTGAAGTGTTCCTTCCCGAGAGATTCCTCGATACTGAGGCCAATCGTCATCCCTACTCGTACATTCCCTTCTCTGCCGGATCGAGAAACTGCATTGGTGAGGATAATAGCCCATTTACAATACTAAATAATCAACTTTAGGTCAGCGATTCGCAATAATGGAGGAGAAATGTGTGCTGGCGATTCTGATGAGACAGTTCAAAGTAAATATTCAGTTTATTAACATCGTAAACAATCATGAATTTAGGTCGAGGCAAAACTGGCCACTCACGATATGAGAATCTCAGCAGAATTGATCATTCGACCGATGTATGGAAATGAGATCAGATTGACCAGAAGGAAGGCATTCTCTTAATTTATCGCATGATTACTAATTTATTTATTTATTTTAATATCTGAATGTGCTAGTCTATTCATAGTCTCTTACCTAATTTTAGTAATCTTACGATATTTATCGTTCTCTCTGGTTCATTTGAATACTTCCGGTTTGGCTTTAGCTCACGTTTTCTGTACACATCAAACGTTGAATTCCGTGATTTCTCTTCCTTTTCGTGTCTTTCGTCCAATATCGTCTCTCTTCTCAGCAATATCCACGCGTTTCAACCACTTCTCATCCTGTTTCCCTATCTGATCATCCATCTTCTCTCTTTCTCTTCCCTCGCGTGCCTCCTTTGTACCTTTGCGAGCGATCTGTTTCACTTTTTTGGTCATCATTCCTTTTCTCTCACGAAATCCCTCCCTCCATCTCTTCACCAACCATGCACTAACCACCTCCGTACTACACTCACTCGATGTACTCTTGAACCAATCATTAAATCAACCATCAGTCCCTTCAATTGAGCCAATCTAAACCATCCCTTAGGAAGAGTATAGTAAGAGTGGGAACAGGGTTCCTTCTCTTCCCAGTCCAATTCAATCCAATTCGCTCAACTTCTCTCGTTCTGTTCAGCAAATTTATGATCGTTGCGAGCTTTGAACATAAAGAATCTTCATTGAAATGTATGTACAGAAAACAATCGATAATTAGCACCCGTGGGAAAGAGACACGCAAGATTCGACTGGGATAAAGAGGAAAATATTTTTGAGTCCTATCGATCCTCCTTTGGTGGAGCGAAACTCTTGATTGAAATTCGATGGGGAGAAATTCCATTAACTGCTTCGGATGATTCAGATTGATGCACCTGCAAATGGAGGAATTTAGTAGATGATACAAGTTGACGCGAAATTTACCTGATTCCTCCTGAATACACTCGTGAAGAAATTGAGAAGGACGGGAAGAATGACGAGACCGTGAATGAGACCGAAGACTGTGACGAGAAAGACTGTTTTGAGGAAGACGAGACCGAGATAGGAGGGTTTGAAGAGAATGGGAGACATAGCGAAGAGAGTGGAGAGAGCTCCCTGAAGAGAGGAGAGATTGGTCTTTGATCTCTGCTGATGATCCATACCTGAATGGTTGGCCATCCAATCTCGACGAGAGTCTCTTCCATCTTCTCACGAGGACTCTGCAATCCAATATATATATTTTGAATTGTTAAATCGTTCTAGTAATCAAATAAAAGGCGATAAGAGAACGATGTAGCCTTCGCTCTAGCCCATTGGTATTCAATTGTGGGGCCAACCAGTTCGATTGATAATCAGATCAGTGATCAATCGACCACCATAATCACTACAGCACTACAGTCCGAAAATTTCCTATCAAATACAAGGAATATCTCACTTTGGCTTTGTTCTCGTAGTAGTGATAACTGATATGGGCAGAGATGTCGACTGAGAATCCGATGGACATGAGAAGAGAAGCCATCGAGAAGGGATCCACTCCCACTCCCCACAGAGCGAGGAACCCGAACACTCCTGACAATATACATTGTCTATTGTCAATGACCATCGTTCATTATCAGTTATGCTTCATTGAAGCATTTTAATGAAGAGACTATACCTTAAAAATACAAAATTCTCCTGAACTCACCCAAATTGACAGAGATGAGTGAGAACATGGCAGATGCGATGGAGATGGGATCAGGAATGAATACGAGGAAGGAGATTCCCATGCAGATGACTTCAGAGTAGAGAGTCTCCCAGATCACTGGTTCCAGAGAGACAGACTGGAAGGAGATGAGTCATTCGAATCAAGAGATCAACTACTCAAAGATCAGAGTCAGCATTCCATCGTCAATGGGAAACTCCCCGAGTCTCTTCGCTCTTTTTCTCCTGTTCTTTCTTAGTCACAACCAGTTCCCATTTTGTATCACTACCGTTCTCATCGCGATAAAGCACATTCGGCAGTGTTTCAGAGAGAGAGAGAGACTTTCATGCACTTTTGATCATTGTTTACCTCTTTTCTTTCAAATATCTCAACGATCAGAAGACGATATGGGCCAATTTTGTGCTCAAATCGAGTTCGGAATGACCTCGACTCTAAAATAAACGGAAACGAACGAAAAGCGCCCTTGAACGTCGCTTAGCGAACGGAATTTCATGAAGTGATCACAAAGATTCATCTCGTTTTGCAATGGAGAAGGAGGAATTACCTGATCAGCGAAATTGCTTCTCTCAGTGTAAGCAGTGATGTTGAGAGAAGGATAACGGGCTGCGATCTGACGCCATTCTGCGATGAGGGGATACATCTCCGAGAATCTGGAATGAAGCGCATTATGAAGAACCAAAGAGTGAATCCTTTGATTGGAGATATTTAAAGTTGAATGGAATCTGACCTGACAAGAGTAGTGAATCCAGTGGAGAAAAGGAACTTCTCAATGCACTCCGGTTCATTCAACGCACACGCAGTCTCGTTCACTCTGCAGGCATTCCAAATTCATGAATACTTTGTAGAAAGTATCGACTTTGTCTCAAATAATATTGCTGACCTGAGAGTTCCTCTATAGTACTGGTACATGTCGTTGTTCAGGAAATCGGGAATGTTCTTGTACGAGAAAGCGATTTGCTGCAACAAATAAATTATCGACCGTCCTCTATTTCACCATATTCTACCGTACCTCATCCTCTCCATCACTGGAATAGAACTGAAGGAATTCTTCGTATGGTCTCAACCAGAAGAAAGTCGATTTCTCTCCGAAGGCATAAGAAGCATTCTCGTATGAGTGAACCATGTTCTGAAAACGTTTGTCTGGAGAATGAAACACAAGTGGAACAAACCTTGATCTCTTCATACTTGGTCGGATCTCTCAAATCGCCCGGGTTGCTCACGATCACAGCGTACGTTTGCATCGCCTGAATTCAATATTTAGTATCAGGGTAGATCAAGAGAAAAGAGAATCGTACCTTGAGTGACTTGTCGTATTCATTCTTGAACTGGACTAATCTACTATCGGGAAGAGCCAATTTTTGGACCGAGAGATCAGTCTCGATATTGGCGATTCCATAGACAGAAAGAGCCCAGAAAACTATGAGAGTTGGAATTATGGGAAGGATCATCCATCTGGAAAAGATCAGTTCGTGATTCTTCTACCGTATCCTTTCCTCACCTCTTCGTCACCAGATTGGCTAGCCATTTGAGAGCGTTTTCCCTTCGAGTTCTCATTACTGAGATGGTTTCGATCTCCTCGGGAAGACAACACGAACTAAAAGGAAGGTTTAGATTTGGAAGGCTAGTCTTCTTCTAACCTGCATTCCTCATCCACTCTCTTGTATTCCTTGTGAGCAGTCAAAGCGAGAATGGCGGGGAAGAGAATCAACTGAAAATAAGCATTGCTTCGAGTTCTCGACGTCGATATGTTTCCTCATCACAAGTAATCTTTCTGAAACGTATTCTGACCTGATAAAGATAGCAAATGATGGAAGCGACAGTGGAATAGATGGCGAATGTCTGAAGAACGGGAGTGGTGGAGAGAACTCCATTGCCGAAGGAGATGAGATTAGTGATGGAAGTGACTGTCATAGAACAGCCCGAGTCCTGCAATGAATCCTTCTCTCTCCATTCCTCGTCCCTCCACTCACCATCACTGTGAGGGCGAGTCTCTCCTTGATATCCTTCGTGTTGTCAGTGCGATGCCACGAGGAGAGCATGAGGAACACATCGTCGATTCCTGAGAAGAGATTCTTAGACTCCGAGTTCAATGAAAGTAGTCTTTCTCTATATCATCAATTCCTCACCGATGGCAAGAAGGAGGAAAAGAGTGGATACTACGATGGATTGGAAGGCGAGACCTGTGGCAGAGACGAGTCCCACCTGAGAAGAGACTTCAATTCATTTGTAATCATAAACGAATCAAATTCGCTTCTTCATTTCTTGTCATATTTTCATTGTGAAACATATAGCACGTGCGTTTGCGCAACGAAAGTTTCGCAAAGGTCAACCCGCGATCTAATTGCCACTTTTGAAGAAGGGAAGAAGAGTGGTTTTACTGCTGTTTCCGTTCTTGCGAATATTTGAACGTGATCAATTGATCTCTTCACTGACCGTTGTGATTCCGGCGAGAATTGGAATGAGAGCTCCGAGGATCGATTCGAAGGGTTTCGATTCACGGCGACGACGTCTACAAAAGAGATTATTACACTTCTTTGGCCTTTCGAATCAATCAATTATTCCCCACTAGACAAGTTCCTATCAATCACACCATTTACTCGTATTCTCAAGCAGCGATCACTTTTCTCGCGAGGCTACACAGTTCTCAGTAGTTGTTAGCCATATAAACAAGAGAGTTTACGAAAGAGTAGAGAATGGACACAATTGACACGAAACTGAGCGAGATCTCACTTTCACACTTCATTCTAATAATCTTTCGATTATGAAGTGATAAATGACCTGATGGAAGAAAGAACGAGGAAGATCATCAAACAGAAGACGGCAACGAGAAGAAGAGGAGCGGTTTTAGTTCCCATCGAACGAATCTGAGGATGTAGTGATAGTCAATGATCGACATTCACTGATCTACCTCCTGAGCCACGAGATTATCCGAAGCTGCTCCGGAATTAAGAAGAGGATACTTGTCAGAGTAGAGAAGGTCGACAACCTGAAAACATCTGATTAAGTAACGAATGGCTTCAAGACGTCGTGATGATAGGTCACTCACTTTATTCTCCCATGCAATCATTACTTTCCTGCTCTTATGAACAAGGAAGAAGTGGAGAATCGCCGATCGGAAGCCCTGGATTACGGTAGTTATGGGCTGATCAGAAGGAGTGCCATACCTTGATCGTCTCTCCGTCCTCTTCCAAATCGACATCGTAGACATTCGCAGCAATGAAAACTTCCTGTCCAAGCATGTCCATCACTGGATAAGTCACCTGAAAAGACAGTCTCTAGAATAAATGTGATTTGCGATGACACGATATGTTTCAAGACCGAAATAAATTCTGTCTGTAGAAATAAGAAAGAAACTAACCGCGAATCTGGAGTAATTTCCAGAGTAGAGATTGAGAAGAGCTCTCAATGGCTCGTTCTTCTTGCAGTAGGGCTCGCACATGTCATTGAAGGTAAGTGGCTGGCCTTTGTATGTGACCGAGACCTAAAGGGAAGAGAAAAGATTAATTTCGGCATCACAAGGTAGTCCTACCGTATCGGTGATCTCGCTCATAATCGATTGAAGTTGTGCCAGATGGTCGTCACGAAGAAGACTTCCATTGTCTCGAGCACGAATCATCACCTGAGGAGGAGAGATTATTCAAGTTCCTCTTCATTCATTTCTACCTCGATCATATTGAGTGATCCATTCTGTCTCAGGAACTCTTCCAGTACTCTTCCCTCGTAATGAGAAGGAGAATCGGATGCAGTGAATTGAATACGAGCATTGTTGATCTGAAAGAAACGCGAATCATCACAAAAATGATTTGGCAAAATGCATTTATAATCAAAGTAGATAGTTGACTAAGATCAAATTCAGGAAACAGAAGTACGCGATGGAACATTGATCAATGTACCGTAGTGAATGCAATCTTAGGTCATCTTATTTTCTTGTACTTTATGTGCGATTAAGTCGAAGATCGTGGAAGAAGGAACGAACCTGATGGAATCGAAGGAATCCGACGGATGAGATGGCAGTGAATAGAATGAGTGCAATGATCCATCTCCATGGATGAGTCCCGATTGATTCTCCCAATCGATAGAAGAATCTCTGCAGGAATAGTCTCATCTGATCTCGTTTCTTCTCTACGCCCACACTCCTTTTATACCCATCATTAGCTTATGATTAGACCCCCTTTGTAGTGTGAGCTTTGTGCTGGGATCTGAGCCTATTCTCTGTCAATTCTGTGTAGGGAGGAGATCGACTAAGGGAGGGAACACTCGATCACGAGGACAGGTCATATCAATTGATGACGAACGAATCTCTCTACGTTC
This sequence comes from Pristionchus maxplancki, assembly GCA_900490775.1. Classification (NCBI taxonomy): domain Eukaryota; kingdom Metazoa; phylum Nematoda; class Chromadorea; order Rhabditida; family Neodiplogasteridae; genus Pristionchus; species Pristionchus maxplancki. The sequence goes on along the minus strand of LS533583.1, from coordinate 152,461 downwards.
GTAATGCTCTCTTGGAAGATAGAAAAAGATGAAATGATTGAGCTTCTCTTCATCTCTGGGAGGAATACAAAAGGTACCGTTCCTCACCTGCATTTTCTCCTCATACTTCACTGTTGGCCATCGCATCTTCATCGTGTGAGAAGAGGAAGAGAAGGAAGAAGGAATAGATGGAGATCTCCCGTCGGAGTTGATCTCCCCTTTAGAACGAATGGTTGTTGGAAGAAGAAAGAAAGATACGAGCGGTTAGAATGAACGAGATAGCAAGAGAATGAGATTGATAGAGAGGAGACAATTCGTGAGGGGTGAGAGGTTGCGGGGTTCTTGACTGACTAAAGAGATCGAGTAGAGAAGGGACGGACTGTTATACGGAGCAAGTGAATGAGTAATCGAAGTTGCTGAGGGAGATTCGCTCAATTTGAAAGGGGCGGACCATCTTTGACCAGATTGAACACTCTTCAGCATAGATCACTCTGAGGAATTTAGTCGATCTGTCGAATGCGCACTTTTGCCCTCTCAGAGTTCAAGGAAGAAGGGAGAGGCCCACTATAGCTTGATCCGAGAGAACGAAGTCAGCGAATAGAGAACTCATTTGGTGATAGAACACGCTCAGCGAATGGAGGTCCATCGGAGGAAGAG
>LS533583.1:108710-125807 GCA_900490775.1 Pristionchus maxplancki | reverse complement strand
CAAATCCCTCGAAGTGGGAAGCATCGACCTGCAATTGTTCCCCTTCTCATCTCCCGTTCTCTCCATTCTTCTCTCAATCGGATTATGCACTTAGTCGGGGTCTTTCGTTGGTCGTCGAAACCCCCGGGGAATACCTACGACATCTCGGAAAGGGCTTCTCTCTCAGAGACTCCGGTCGAACGGACTATCGAAGGGAAAATAACTCGTGTCCAAGAAAGATGGAGTAAGAAGTGAGGAAGACGAAGAGACCTGGTCTGTTTCCTGAGCATTCTCTCAGTGACAAGGACGAATCCCTTCTTGAATTGACTATTGAGAAGGGCGTAGATCAACCAATTGAAAGTGGCCGAAATGAAGGGAAGCATGTGAGAAGCGTGCTGAAGAGAGAAAGGATAGAGGAAGGAATGGAGATGAGAGTAGTACCATCATAATGTATCGTAGATCGGATCCCACTGAGAATGGAGCCCATCCTGTCACTGCAGCGACCACTCCGAGGATTTGAGTCGACCAGAATGGAATCTGAAATGTTGATTCGTTTATCTGATAGATATCCATCCAAAGCACTTGAAATAATATTGTTGCTGATCTTCCATAGTTCCCAATTCCAATAAAGCCCCCAACGAGGAGGAATGTGCCTTTATTGGCCTCTTCCATTAGTCATCCAATATCAGCTGTTTTCGTGTCTCGTTGAACCCTTCATAAAGGCCATCTACTAGAGTAATTCTTTCTCTTTCCCTCACATGGCAAACGAGGAAGAATGAAGTGATGAGGCAAGTGTAGAGGGTGATTCGACGGTAAGGAATGCGAGATTGAATGTGGGCACTGAAAGGAATCACTCATCTCTCATCTCCAATCAAGGGAAAGTCACACTATCGCCTATTCTGATTGTCTATTGAGCAAAGTCCTCGTGGGATGGAGAGAAGTGAATGGGAAATGAGAGTTGGGATTGAGAGAGGAAATACCTCATCTGTCTCTTCAATCTCAGCATAATCTTCACATAGAAGAAGACAATGGCGATGGTTGGAAGAAGGAAGGCGACCTGGAGGAAGGAATTGCATTCCCATCTGTTTCACATTCTACGGAAATCAATGAAGCTGTATGTGATTGATGGAGAAAAAGTAGTAAACTAACAATAGCGAGAAGGGCCATGAGTACAGGCCGATGGGTTCCTTCCAATCCATCTTGGCATGTATTCATCACGATTCGATGAACTGACTGCAACGAGGATAGTTTATTTCATTCGCTAGTGACAGTTTCTGTCGAAGTCAAAATATAACGTTCACAACAAATATTGCAAAAGTGTCTTCATCTCCTTTACTTTGCCCTACTCACCCTATTCTGGACGAGGAACTGTTGGAGGGGCTTATACTCCTGGAAGAGAGAATAGATTAGCTCATTCGATGCACCCAAAGAGAGGGATTCCCCGTATTCACGCCATCCTTGTCTACACGTGCACAAACAATCTGGTTGAATGGACTGGCACGGATTACGAATGAGGATATCAAGGATTCTGATTTCTGGGAATAGCCTCGACAACAGGGAAGAATGAGACTACGGAGAATAGTGATGGTCTTCTGATTGGAATGGAGAAAGGACGAAAAGGGGAGAAATCCTCACAGCGACAGTAGCAGAGACGACGATTGGCATGATGAGAACGAGGGAGAAAATACACGAGAAGAAGGCTATCGCTGCTGTTTGTTGCACTGAATGCACCTGAAGAATGGAATACGTCGAACCCTTCTAATTCACGAGTTGTAGTCGTGCCAATGAAGTCATTTAGTCTTATCAGGAACGATCTTCCATTGCAAAAGATTTGTGAGCTTCGATTCCTTTCTTCTGATACTTGAAAATATTTTTCGCCTTTGCAAATTTGCAGCATGTGCTTGAAATTTTTATAGAGTATCGGCCAGCAGGAAATGCACCGATAAACAAGGAATTTCGTATTTCTTCATAATATTCCCTGTACTGAGGATTGGCCATGTTCTAATGGTTGGTCATTAGGATCCCGGATAGTTCTTTCATGAGAGGCATTATAAATGTCCCCTTCCGAACCATCGACCAGATATAGATAGAAGACATGACGGCAATACAAAAGTGCTTGGGTACCAATCCGAGAAAACATCTCAGTATCCTAGATTCGACGCTCCAATGGAGCGAACTTAAGGGAATTGAGAATGAGATCGGGCAGCTCATTCGGAATTGGATGAGTTTCCAATTCCCACACTTCAACCAAGAATTTACGTGAATCTCGCAGGTTTCGGCGCAATTACGGCCAGGATATATAGCACCCCGCGATTCATTTGGTTGCGCTTTAATGTGCCAATCACGCGGGTAAAGGTCTTGCACATCTAATCAAGTATTTTAGAGTGGATTCTAGATATGAACTAATCCGATCATCAGTTTGATGCGTTACTCAGCATCTTCGAAAAAATATGGCATCCGCATTCCAGCAATCGGAATTTGCACTGGTGTTTATGAATGAAGCTGAGGATTCCGCGAATTTCCTCACCCTTTTTATTTCCGGATGGCAGATTGCCATGTAACGATCGAAGGCCAGAGCACACAGAATCAGAGTTGAACAGATCTGAATTGAGAAACTTTGTCTATTGGATTTGGCTCTCGTTCGACTACTCTGCAGTTATTTTTAGAAAGCAGATCGATCTGTGTAGCCGGAACCAAAACCAGAAAATGCATGAAGTTGGTCCCATTCTGTCCAAAAGAGCAAAGCCCTTTGTATTGTCTTCGCCTAGGTTTCTCCATTCTTTCGACTGCTGTCTGCCATTCATTCCCCCCCCCCATCCCGTCATTCCGTCAAACAATTGTACTGACATTTCAGTCTCTTTCGAATTCATGGAAACAAGTTTCAGCAAGAGGACACTGCACCATTCTCTAATGATATTCGTCTAAATGTGGGTTGGCGACTAACGAAGATTGGAGGGAGTCTTCCTCTCTCTCGTTAGGGGACCCGACTACTTCCCATTCCTAGTCGCCAACCCATCTAATCTCCATTATTTATTCCTGCAGTCAACACTTCTGCAATGCACCTGTCAACTCTTGATCACTTATGGAGCAGAAGGGAAGAATACCTTGCTTGCTATCTCGAGCACCCAATACAACTTGCAGATTGCATTCCCGAACATCCAATACTGCAGGAGTTGTTGAGTGATGAGGAAGGGAATGGAGAGAATAACGAGGAGATCGACCACCGAGAGCACCATTATGTACACAAGGGTATTACCCAGTGCCATCACAGACCATTTGAGGGACCTGCAACGACCATTTGAGACTGTTTGGGTAGAGTGGACTGTGGTCTTCGATGACTCGATTAACGGAGAACATCCGAGGGAAAACTATCTGTCTATTCACAGAAATAGAGAGACCCGCTGTGTGAATTTTATGTTTTCGTACGAAGGATAAGGTTCAATGACGATGATCTTGGCTAAGGAATCTCACGTCTAAGGTTCATCAGTCCTTATTCAGAGGGACCAAAGGAAGATAGTGAGAGATAGCAAGAGGTTCCTCTCGCTTTCCCACGCAATCATGCATTCTTGGTACTGGACTACAACCCCTTCCTCTCACCTCGTCACATAGAACACGTAAGTGAGAACGGAGACATTTCCTGCGAATCCAATGAGGAAAAGACACGAATAAGGGAAGATCAAGTAGTTGAATTGGGCAGAAGAAACCCGTTGAGGCATTCCGATTCTCTCGTCTGAGTAAGAGAAGAACTCGGGATGAGACACGAGATCACCGACGATATCGGGGAAATGAGCCATGGTCTGGAATGAGATTGATGAAGGGATGAAAGGGGATGGGAGACAGTATTGACAGCGAGATTGGAGCTGAGATGGGGAGAGAAAACACTCGAAATATCAGAAGAAGGAAGTAAGAGAGAAGAAAGGGATGAAGATGCGATAACTGAAGCAATGATCAGCTAGGGGTGTTACAATGATGAAAAGAAAAGGTACTTCCAGTTTTTGAAACGCGAAAGAGAGAAGAAAGAGGTCAGAGGTGGCGGATGGAAGCAAATGTTTGCGAACTTGCGTTGTACCCGAAAACAAGTGACGGTGGAGAAAATGTCTGCTATTTAGAGAGGAAGTGAAGGAAAAGAAGGAGTAGTGCTAGCGACTGATCCAACCTAGGAGTACGCATATTCGATGATATTGCACGGAATAATAAACATTTAATGATACGAAAAATGCTAGAGACTGATCATATTCAGCGAAGGGATCTGACAGAGAGACGAGAGGGGAAGGGGGATGCCCGAGGAAGTCCCGCCCCTCCCCCCTTTGGTTCACCCCACGTCTTCTGACCTACCTACATACTCATTGAACGAGATCATCAATCAAGAGGTTTTTCTCGAATTTCTACTCTATCTACAATGAACCCACGGGAGACAATAAAGCGGAAGGAGCAAGAATAGAAAGACGAAAGAGCGTATTTTGAAATGGGATCCGACTTGTGACTCCGCCCCTTCATTCCCATTTCTTCGTGGGTTGTGGGTGCATCTGACACATTACAAGAAGGATGGAAGAAGTGATGGAAGTATGACGATGAGAGAGAAGGAAAAGAGAGAACATGTGGCCACTGAAACGAGCAAGCTGTCAAAATTCCAACCTGCCGAGGCTCAGAATGCTTCCTCAATGGAAGAGAGAATCAACAAACTTATGCATATCAGGGACATCGTCCAAAGAAGGAAGAGGGGGCACATGAATACTTCCACTGATCCGTTCCAGGAGGAGGAGAGAAGATTATACCCATGACGACGAAGCACCGAAGGTATGGAAAACATAGTGGAAGGACTTCCTAATCGTTGATCTCTTTCGTGTTCACGAGAACTCAATCCTACCCACGAATCAGTTGTTCACTCGTGAGAAAAATACGGGGTGAATGAGATTACTAGGTTGCAAATGAGAGAGCAGTGAGCGACGCATTCACAGGCTAACAAGGTGAATGTTATCTCATTACGTCTAACAACGACATTATGCCATTCTGCAACAATGATTCTTGATTAATAGGAATAAGTAAGAATTGCATCCTTATTAGAGATGCAGAAGCAAGAAAAGAGCATTCAGGCAATGCAAGAATAATTATCTTGCTAGAAATTCATTGGAAGAAGTTCGGACAGTGCAATGATGTCTGATCCAAGAAAGGCGAACTCTACTTCAGAAAAATATTTTGAGCTGTCTCAGACGTGAGAATCGAGGGAAGTTTTGAGTTAGAAAGATAGAAAAAAGACCTTCGGAGAAGATGAGAAAAGGAGTGAGGAAGGGATAATTGAATGAATTTCAGCTATGGACCCGAATCTCCTCCAAATGAGGGAAGTGAGAGGAGGGAATGGGTTTGGTTTAGAGAAGTACCGAGAGAATGAGGAAGAATGAACTGAAAAGTTGAGTGGAAAAAGGAAACGATGAGGAATGAGAGGATATTAAATTATATGGTCAAACGTTACACAGCGATTCGATCGATTTATGGTGTAGTTACCGAAATGGTGATAACTCCCGTTAACGGTCGATTTGGTTGTTCTCGCTGCATACATCGCTTACTATTTGCCCTTTGCACGCCCTAGTCTAAGGAATTTGATAACTTATGCAGTATAAGAGAGATAAAACAAAAGCGCCGTTTCCCAAACACATACACCACCAGCAAATCAGATCGCTGTGCGTTAGTGATGGTCTTAGATGAAAGATGAGGATTGAATGGAGGAAAGGGAAGAATGAAAAGAATGAGATGACACTTGGAAGGAATCGACAGTGAACACGCGACAAAGAGAAGAGAAGTCGATTGTTCAACTTCCTCTTCGACATTCAAGTGAATACACGCAACTTTATAAGAGATCGATCAGTGAAAGAAATTGTATGGGAAGAAGGGAAGAAGTCAGTCAGAATTGTAGGCCGACAGTGAGATTTGTAGTGCAATGGATGAGGTAAACAGTGGCTATTATCTCGATCGGACAAGTAATTAATCAAAGAACACTTCTGAATCAACACGATCCACGAGTAAGAAAGTGATCGAGACACAAGAGAATACCGCTAATGACTCCAGATGGGAATTGAATTTGACCATAGACACGTATTAATACTATTGTACAGTGTCTACGGCATTGCTGTAACAGAGATCTATCTGAACCCTATGAACGTAATTCGAATGGCGAGAGGTGAAGGGGAGGAGTAGGGGTAGTGAGGGAGGGAGAAGGGGAGGGAACGACGTCTCTTCGAACCTTTCAACGAGGGGGCGCTGAGTTCTTCTGCGTGTGTAAGCTGAGAATTCGGCAATTTGGAATATTCATGAGAATTGTGGAAGCAGACCGAGGAAATTGAGTGGTGGTAGCAGAAACAATGAAGGTACTTGAATGAGAGAAGGGAGAGGAGAGAGAGGGAGGAATGGAAGAGTGATGGAGTGGGGTAACTCAAATAGAATGGACAGAAGGCAAGAAAGGATCATTCCAGTAATCCTTCCGAACTCAACTCTCTGAGAAGAATAAAGAGCACTGAAGAAACGTCATTCTTCGTTGTAAATGAGAAAGGGAAGATCCCAAAAAGGAGCGATTCCCCGAGTGGAGATGATTAGAATGAGTGCGTGAGGGAAACGACTAAGATGGCTTCGAGATAATGAGAAGAGCAGTCGAGTAAAGACAAGGAAAAGAAAGGAGGAGGGGGATGGAGCTTCCCGGTTCCGATTAGATTCCATTTAGTCTCCTATCCTTCCTTTCCTCCCACGTTGTGTTGCATTTCAACTGCAGTTGCAACTCTAGAAATGGATGCATCGTAAAAGAACAGTGACACCATCCCGAGGGGAGAAATATGTAGTGGTCAGACACAAATTGAGAGAACCTAATTGGAGATGAATGGAGAAGAGGATAAATGGACTGGTATGGTACCAGATGAATGGTTCCTTCTCCATCTGTGTTTTCGTTCGGAATGAGCGATGAATCTCGGATAATCCAGTGAATGGCAAACCACTCACAACAGAGTCATTCATTTCTTTTGACAGTGAAAGAACATCGGAAAGAAGCCACGAAATGAGATTGAGAGGTGCAGAAAGGAGAAGTCGATTGACGAAAGAAGGAAGAAAGTACCGCGGACTTTTCGCAATCTCATTTCGCACTTTGAAATGAAACTGAAGCGAAGGGATAGAATCACGCCTCCCGTATAGTCAAATGAATAGTCGTGACCCTTCCCATTCCCCTCCCACTTTATTGTCCCTCCTCGAATTCAGAGATCCCGAAATCTGATACAACGGACAATTCGAAAACAACAGAAACGAATTGTGGTGACCTCAGTCACTGAGAAAACAGTGGATTTCAGGGAATTGCACGTCCCTTGCAATTGGATTGAATCTCGATCTATCTGGAAAAGGGAACGCGCATAAACATAAAGATGAGTCGTAGGTAGACTGAGGATCGAGAGAGACGTCAATCGACGATGCAGATAGGTAATTGTTATGAACTGTCCTCGATCAATGGCTAAACCCGTCTATCAGTTGGGCGTCGTGAACAACAGTGGAAGACTGTGCAGGGCGATACGCTTGGATGGAAGAGAGCAATGGGGAGAGGAGAGGAATTGTTCCCCTTCAGATCACTGGAGCAAAAGGGTGCAAAACAAGAGAAAGCCATCCTGGAAAGGCATAGTGAGGGATAGACTACTCAAGGCACAACGTCATTCTCCCTCCTCTTATGAATAAGGAGAACCGTCTGAGACAGTCTGATGTGAGTTCAAAAGGAGGGGAAATCTCACGCTAGTCTGCCTAACAAATAGCGAGGTCCGTGTAACAAGATTCATCTCTAATTTGCAGGCTGCTCAATTTCCCTCGCCCACCCCAATCGTCCTCTGTGTGAAAAAAGAAGACTGATTTGAACGAAGAACTGCGCCTTATTTTATTACGGAATACGACAAGAAAATATCGGAAACACATTCCAACAAAACAATAATGTAGGAAGTATCTCTGACTGTCCGTTATATCTTCAATAACGATTGTTTTTATAGGAGAGTGATCAGTAGATAAGAGAAAGAGTAATAGGTAGACACTCATAATCGGTCTACATTCTCGTCAATACGTGTGATGAAAATATGTATGCGAAGAAACATGCAAACAGTGCTTTATCTTATTACAGAACCCATTATCATAAGTTCTACCCAATATTACACAATATTCGATAAATTGATTAGACAGGATAGAAAGTGCCAGCGATTTGATTGAGGACGTTATTGAGATACGGTCTTCCATGGAAGAATTCGAAGCTCATCCAGGGTTGAGTCTCGAAGACGAAATTGACCGACGGTTGAGTGTTAGTTGCAGCGACCCATTCGATCGGAAGGTCGGAGGTTGATCCATTCCCATTCGGATTGCTGAGAGTAACAAATAATATTCTGAAATGGAAGTGGCTCGACTTACCTATACTTGGCGAAGTTCGTGAATGCAGTGCACACGATATCTCGCACGATTTTATCGGAATGAGTGTAATTGAAAGAAGTCGGACCGACGAAGTAGAGCTGATCGTAGGTGTGAGTAGCGACTGAAAGATGACCATTCAAGATGTCTAACTTATCGTAACTTATTCTAAAGTCATCACCACTCACACGAAATGAATGGGAAATTTTTCCCGGCCGATGCAGGGTTGAAATGTTTGAAGACGTATCGAAACATGATCTGATCTTCATTCATTCATTCATTCATTCATTCATTATTTATTCCGTTTACAGATAGTGTCAAATGAGGTATACAAAAAATGGATGATCGTAGAAACGGAGGTCCGTCGATGTAGTCGAATCGGTTGGGGGGAGGGGATGCAGCAAGGGTATGGGGAGAATGGGTGATAGAAGAGAGAAGGGGGGGGGGGGGTCATAGGTCAAGCCATTTGGCAATGATGGATTGGGGGAAAAGGGAGGTGAGTGATGATGAAATGAAAGAACGGAATGAGTCATGGGAAAAGGCTACAGATTTAGGTGTAAGAGAATTCCAGATGGAAATGGTTCTAGATGCAAGGGTGGACTTAGAGCGAGGGGGTAAGAAGGGTAGATCTATTCTAAAAGGGTGAGTGGTCCGAAGAGCGCGAGAGAGCGGGGCAGGAATAAGGAGGGAGGTCACATCGAGTAAGTATCTCTTATGGAGAATAGAATGGAGGAAGACAATATCATCTTCTCCAAACAATTCCATGTATCGACGAGCGACGGCGTCGTTCGATGCAGCTACAGTACGCTCACCGAAGGCCTGAGAGTGTCTATCGACTACTGACTGATGAATGTCTCACCGCCATTAGTGCATGTTTATCCTGGAAGAGAGGCTCGAGAAGAGCGGCTTGGGTACGATAGTTGTCAACGAAGTAATTGTGAAGAGCCGAACGGTTTTGAATGCCCTGGAAGAGAAGAGACATCAAAAGTCAGATCTTGGTAAATTCTCAACGTCAACTCACTGCAGGAACCATGTAGTCAACGACATCGTCGAGAATGTCGTGAGTAATGGGAATCGCTCCTGAAATCAATACAATTGACCAGTCAACGACTTCTTCTTCTTCTTACCAGAAAGTGCAGCTCCATCGAGGAAAGAAAGGCCGAAGATAATCGGTTTGGACGACCTCGCAGCTCTCATTTCAGGACCAGAAGCAGGGAAGAAATCTCCATCGAGAACGGGAGCCCAGTCTGCGATTCCATTCATTACTGTAGTCTCCTTCCTCCGACCTACCTGTGAGAAGGGAATCGAAGTTGGATACTCCGATGATCTGCCATCCTGCCTCGAGAGAAGTGGCAGGGACTGTAGTCATTACAGTGCGGAACTGAAGGGAAAGAGAAGGGAAAGAGAAGGAAAGAGAAGAAGTAGTCATCGGAAGGTCGAAAAGAGATACACAAAAGTAATTGTCATGTCTATTGATTTTGTCAACCTCCTGCGAGTTGTTCCAAGTCAGTCCAATACTCTTCGCTCTCGCTGCACAATTGGCGATCGTTGATCCAGTGGCGACCCTAACCAGATCCCGTGGCGGGGGCGAATACATTGAGATAGAGGCAATCCTCTGAGATGTCAATGTCCGTCTGAATGCATCGAGGAGGCTGCACTTTCGTGTTCAGAACACCCGTCCAGTTCGATTTGGCCACAGGTTTCTGGAATGAGTACGGTAGGAAGTTCGATGGGTCAAAGGGACGACTCACGGTGAATCTCGCAGGTGGTTCGGCGAATGGGACGGAGAGGAAGGCGTTGACATGGATGGGCGAATTGGTGAGACAGAATCCCTCGACCACTCCATTCTGAGTCGTCACTTGAGGATTGTTGATGGAGCACTGAAGAAGTATTGGTTACTGTAGCTCTCCATCCAATTGCGAAAGGAGTTGACCTACCGCAAATGCGACGGTGATCGATGTAGAGAGAGCCAGCAGAATCCTTCCCATTGGAGTGAAGAGACGACTGAAGCCGATGGTCCCTCAGTGAGAGGTCGTCCTTTTATACCACCCAAACCGCTCAGAAACGAGAGAATCGCGGGGGTCGAGACGTTTTTCATGTCGGTCTGATAGCATTTTCACACCTTCCTGCGATATGATCAGTGGTGCGATGGTCGAATTGAATAGAGAACGGCATCAAATGGAAGGGAGAGGAGGGCAACTCGCACTCATATTGAATACCATTATTGAGATGGGAGGGCTGATGTTCTACTGGTCAGCTCACTTCTCCATTTGATACGAATGGAGTAACAGATTGGACTAACAATGAGGACCTCTTGAGTTGAACGGTAAAGAAAGGATAGACAAGTCAGGATACATCAGTGAGATCACTTCTCACATAGCCCTTTCAATCAGTGATCGGCGCTCTTCTTTTATTTTTAGTTCCTCGTTCACTTCTCTCCTTTATTTGCAAAGGGAAGAGGAGTGAAGTGAGTGAACCCATCCAAAGTGATATTGAGTGATAGTCCTCACTCTAATCACTCCTTCCACTTCATTCATTAGACAATTGTTGATAAGGCCGTCACTATTCTTTCGTAGCTTTTCTACTTCCATTATTCTTCAAGAAAGCTTTCGTGGTTGTACCGCAGTTGTTGAATCTGCATAAGAAACCTATACATTGTGATTGCATACCTCCCATTCCGACCATTTTCTCCTGAAATTTTTCGCTTGATATTCGAACGTATCTATTCACAGATTTCTCTTTCATTTTCTTTTGTTGTGATCATTTTGCCTGTATTGTCGTTTTGTTGTGAATCACAAAGTGCGATTCTTAGTGAGGAGAGTGAAATGAGTGAGAGATGAAGGAAAGTGAAGAGATGCGTCGTTTACAGCAGAGAATGCGATAGAGGGCAGAAGATGCATGGGAAACTAACGGGCAGAGAAGCCATGGCTTCAACTTGAAAACATCCTCCCTTCTCCCTTTCTCCCCCCGTTGCCTAGTTGCGGAGATCTGAAGGGTCGAAAGTGCCATTTACCTCTCTTTCTCTTCTTCTCCAGTGGACTTGTCTCAATAAACTACAAGATGTCAGAAAATTGCAAAAAAATGCTATTCTTCTCTTTCTCTTTTTCAAGAAATTCAATTACTGTTCATGTGCCAAAACCAGACGAACACTTGGCGGAGTTCCAAACACACAAAACCTTTCTCTCGTCCAGTCCATTTGGTCTCCAATTGTTTATTTGTGCATCTTCCCCATTGATTCCGCGTTTTCTCTCCTTCTCCCCTCGGGTTCTCCTCTCTTTCTCATGCAACAGCTGAGTATCTCTCACTCGAGAAGAATGAGTCTCCCCGTTCTCCTTTCTACACTAGGCTTCATTCTCATTCCAAGTTGGTTCTCCTTCCTTGCACAGATTGAATTAACTCTGTAAGGTGGAACCCGATCTCCATTAAGGGGGAAGTACATTTTCACTCTCATTGGAACCGATCCTTTTTCGACCCCTATCATTGCAGTTCTCACATAGTGCACCACTTCCCCCAATGATAGACATTCTCGAATACTCACGATCTCTTTTCAGCTATGACAGCAGAGCGAAAGATCGTCGATCCCAATAGCGTCGAGAAATTGTGGGAGGAAATAAAAGGAAGCAGAGTACAGGATGAGATCATTCCGGATAGTGACGGGTATGATTCATTACCACTTCTGAACTGATCGAGCGCATTTCTTTCAGTGCAGTAAACGTTCCTCCCTCCACTCCCTATCTCACCGTAGTTGTGATATCCGATACTCACTGTGATTTGAACAAGATGATTGAACAAGGTGAGTAGAACATCTTCTGAAAGTGTGAAATCTTGAGCTTGTCGAAATTAAAATTATAAGACACGAAATGCTAGTGAAGTGGACATTACATGATATCAATTAAATAATTAATTAAATAATTAAAACGCGTTATCTGTAAGAACGCAGGTCAGAGTACAAAAATTTCAGAAACGTCGCCCAGAGCTCATACTTGAGGGACATGACCCCTAGGGGTAGTAGACTCTTTGATTGCAGTTTGGACCCAAAATATTGATCTTTGATCTTTGAACTCGCGATTTTCAAACTTGAGATTTCGGTATCGAGTAATAGCTCATTCGAAAGAGCATAAAAAGTTATGTTTCCAGCTAGAAGGATTTTCAATTTAGTGCATTGGGTCAAAAGTTATGACTCTAGGAATTCGATTTTTGGTCGAAATAGGTACTTCTGGTTATGACTACTCACTATGATGTAGTTTCTACATTCCTATTTTTTGATATAATATGTAATAACCAATAAAGAAAAACATGGAATACTTTGCGGCACACTTTTTCACCGACAATGTACCCAGATCGTCGTCCATCCGTGGTCCACCCAGTATACGAGTTCCAAATTGAATCGGCCAAAACTTTTTCACTGTACACTCAATGACTACAACAGTGAACAGGAAGCATTGAAACGTTATTTCAGACAATTTTGATGTTCATAGAAAATAGTTGCAATAAGGAAAACATGGAAATTCCAGAAAATCGAAAACTCAAGATTTCGAAATTTCAAAACTTTGAAGGATAATAAGTCGACTATTTCTTCGTTAATCTGTTCATTTTCAACGGAGAATAACTTAATTGAACTATAACTTCGATTTCTTTAAGATTGAAGTGGAATGCAGACAAAAAAAAATTTGCAGCTATTTTGAGCCATGAAATTTCAGACAAAATATTCATCAAAAAAATTTTCTCGTGGAATCGTCTCAAAGGTTATCAAATAATGCCATTTGGTAAGTCAGACTTATTTAAGCTGTTAATTCGATCATATCATCAGGAAAATTCGAGTTCTGAATTTATGAAATTGCTCATTTTGAAAAAAAACCGTAGGTTGGCCACGGTTGGACGACGATCTGGGTACATTGTCGGTGAAAAAGTGTGCCGCAAAGTATTCCATGTTTTTCGTTATTGGTTATTACATATTATATCAAAAAATAGAAATGTAGAAACGGCATCATAGTGGGTAGCCATAACCAGAAGTACCTATTTCGACCAAAAATCGAATTCCTAGAGTCATAACTTTTGAACCAAAGCACTAAATTGAAAATCCTTCTAGCTGGAAAAAGAACTTTTGATGCTCTTCGGAATGAGCTATTACTCGATACCGAAATCTCAAGTTTGAAAATCTCGTATTTTGGACGGACATGGTTGGGTGAGTATTTCGGTAAATTGTCGGTGAAAATATGCCCCGGAAACTTTTTCATCGTTTTTCTCACTTAAAAATACGAATTATATCAATAAATAGGAGTGTAGAAATGATAACTTCATATGTAGCCGAATTGATATTTGCGAAAGTGGATGAAAAAATGTATATTTTAGGCCGCAACTTTTTTCAAAACGCTTCAAATTAAAAATCCTTTTAACTGGATACATAACTTTTCATGCTATTTCGAATGAGCTATTACTCAATACCCAAATCTGAAGTTTGAAAATCGCGATTTCAAAGATCAAAGATCAATATTTTGGGTCCAAACTATATTCAAAAGTTGTACTTCCCCTAGGGGTCATGCCCCCCCCCCAAGTATGAGCCATTGGCAACGTTTTGTTTATTTTTGTACACTATTCTGCCCATTTCACTGCAGTCTTACGGAGAACGCGTTTTAAGCTTGCAATATGTGAAAATAGGAAAGACTGCTGGAGAACTAGAAGTAAGATGGACTTCCTAAAGAAAATGTTATCTTTCAGATATGATTCCATACGGCGATGTTCTCATTCATGCGGGAGATATTACACAACTTGGAGATGCTAAAAATTTAATTCAGTTCAATGAGGAGTTAGGTAATTAATTTAAAATAGAAAGCGCTGACATGAAAAAAATTATAATATCTATTTGAGGAAAGCTTCCTCATCCTCACAAGATTGTCATTGCGGGTAATCACGAGCTGGGATTTGATCCAGAAGAGGATATTAGCCAAAGAAAAAGCAAATATAAGGAAGTATGAATTGGTAGCACTTCTATAAGCATAATTAATTACAGGATATTGGGACTGCCGAAGGATGGAAACTACTCACGAATTGCACATTCCTCAATGATTCACCCACTGTTGTAAGTCTTGGACTAGTCATAGAGTATGTTTGAGATATCTCTCTTCACTCCAGATCGATGGAGTAACATTCTACGGTGCTTCATGGCATCCTCTTGAGGGTTTTCCCTTCTATCGACCGAGGGAAGAATTGAAAGAGAAGTGGGCAACCATCCCTGAAGGAGTCGACGTTCTCATCACTCACTCTCCTCCCATCGGTTTGTTATCTTATCTACTGTGACCAATCAGACATATCGTCTGCTCTGTTCGCGTCTTCATTATTCCCTCTCTCAGGTCATCTCGATCTCTATCCTCCAGTGGAGAGATGGGGATGCCGATATCTACTGGAGAAGGTACGCGTTCTTATTTTGTTCTTAGTCATTTGCCTACCTCTATCACCGTATTTTGTTGACCAATTAGTGAAAAAACTATCTTTTGAGGTGGAGGAATTGCATCCTCTTCTCCACGTCTTCGGTCACGTTCACGATTGCTATGGAGCAGTGAAGAATGAACACACGATATTCGTCAATGCTGCATCACAAAAAGTGAGAGAATACTCCATCGTGATTCTAATTCCTACGCCATTTCAGCCCGCCAAAGACGGCTTCAATCGTCCTCTCATCGCTTTCATTCCTAAGAAGCAGCCATGATTCCCTCCCCCATTCCACGATCTGATACGAACTAAAACGGTTTTATGTGCCATTCCAAATATATTTAATGATAAAAAGAATACCACTCATTTATTTGAATGTGACTCTGAAAAGTGAAAAAATTGTTTGAAAATTAAACGCATGAAACGTTTGGGGAAACATATGAATTATTAAAAAAAACTACAATACACATTTTGTAAAAATGGTAATTCACTCAGCCGTATCACTGAGATAAAATTTAGCAGTCTCAATAAATCGATGATTTTTTTCAAACAAACCGAGTTCACGGATCAATTCCACAACCAAACTTTTCAAAATGTGCATTCACAGAGCTCGAAAAAAAGAATAATCTCGGTTGACTCATCGAATTCGTTCCGACTTCTCTGATTGAGAGACGCACGAAAGGTATTCAATTTATCCTCTCACCATCCTTCGATCTGATATGGACCACACTCGAACGGGTCAATTCCAGAACAATAAAGTGCTCATTTCGATTCTTCCATTGTTTTCACCTCGTAAAATGGAACTTCCCCACACGTTTGATGCTAATCTCTCAGGAACAATGTCTTCGCATTGTACGATTCTGCACTGCGAGGATCAGAAGTCTCGAATTGTAAACCCTAGCTATAGCACCTCGATGTACCCACTCCTGCTCTCCCTCCTCTGCTCCGATATGTTCATATGCTCTATGTACTCTCTCCTCTCACTGTCTAATTACTGTCTACCTTTCCCTTCCCGGTTTCCTCGCAATGGAGGGAATGAGCCAAGGACAAGTGGATATGCCCTCCCTACAAGAATATATTACCGTCTTGTTACCTTCTCTCCCCCACTTCTCCTTCTCCTCTCCGTTCATCCGTCACTCTTCCACTCACTAATCACTGCTTTGAACCAGCCTGTCTCCTCCTGTACCAATTCATCTTGCCTTCTCTCGTTTTGGTTCAAGCCATTCCCTCACAATATCCAACTCTGCCTCTCCATTTCAACAGAATAACGGGGAGGATTTACCGATTCGAGAGGGAGATTTACTGATTATCCCTGGGGTGCCCTTTCCTCTTTCCTATTACTCAACTGTCTCTTCCCATTCAACCAGTTGACGATCTCATTCCGAAGGTTGCCGCACCCTTTTCTCTCTTCTTTTCCTCATTCCGAATGTGCCATCTGCCCCTCTCTTGAATCATCGATGATTTGGGCTAAATCCTCTTCGATTGGCACGGTCGTATGAGTAATCGTGTACCAAAACATTCATCCAGTCTGGGGGATCGGTTCTGTAATACTTATTGTGACACTTTCCATTGTGAGAAGAAGAGGACGGATTATAAGGCACAAGAACCCACTTGCTATTCTCATGTTTCACTTGACGTTTATTCATGTTGATTGAACCATTCACATCTCACTTTCTACCCTTATTCTCATCCATTTCTCTCTTCTTTTGGGTCGTCCGAGTTTCCTCGGGTAAAGCTTTCTTCTCCCAGATCAGTCCAATGTTTTCTTCGATTGAATGGTGGAAAGTCTCAGGCTTTGTTAGATTCGCCCCGGGACCATTTGTATAATGAGACAACGCAATACTGACACAATTGAACTAGCGGATCTCTTTTACGATTCAACTTCAAGTTTGAACAGTCGCATTTACGGAGGATCCTCTTGATCAGAGATGTTCCAGCGCATTTTCAATCTCCATCTTCAGCTAATTTTGGGCAAGCATTATTGGCGTCGGTAGATCAAATCAAATAAATTCAAGAAATATCCATCCCTCCGCTCTCGATTATTTTCCTGATGGAGAGAGTTGGTGTGCAACAGCTCTGTCTCGATACCATCTCTCCCTTCAATTCATCTCAATTCACGCTTCCTCTCTTCCTTCCAACAAACTAAGTGAATCAACTCGCTTCCCCTCTCAATCTCGTTTCCGGTTGCACGGTCAATAATAATAATTTATATGTCATACCCAGTATCTGTCTTCACTTCCCTCCTCCTCCCTCACAAGGCCGCGCCTCCTCCCCTCCCCC
>LS533583.1:71775-84016 GCA_900490775.1 Pristionchus maxplancki | reverse complement strand
CATGACTAGACGGTCCTTTGAATGTGGCTAGTTTATTATACATGGAACAAAAGAACCGAATAATTTGAATGCTGGACTTGGTCTGGCAACCAACCGTGGTACAGGGAAGTATACTGTCGGTCCCCATCCCATTTTCACTCCATCATCCCAATGTTGTGTTCATCCATTCTTCCCTCCTTCCGATGATGGAATGTCAAAAGAGTAGCGAGAGAACGAGAAAAGAGAGGAGAAGGGGGATAAAGAACTAATTCAACGGAGCTGCGAGGACTCATTTCGACGTGTGGTTCAACTTCCCAGGAATGAGTAGAGAAGAGGGCGATAAGTCCTCAGTTTGTCTATCGAGGATAAGCCATCGACCTTCCACTTCTTCCACTACTTTCCTTCGAAGAATGTTGAAGATACTCGATCGACGAGCACAAAAAGGTAATTTCCCCTTCGATTCGTGGTATTCGGTCGTTGAGATGAAGGGATAGAGAATGGATGAAGGGAAGGGGGGGGGTGAGGGGGGAGGGGGAGATGACCAGTCAGGAACAGTCTCTTCTCACTGTCTTCACTGATGAGTTCCTCGAGTGTCCAAAATGGAGTTCGTCTTCAGCCGACTCTAATTATTCCCCATTCCTTCACTAGAATTGTCGAAGAAAAGGCCATTAGGAAGCAAGGTACGAGTATTCTCAACATTTTGGTTTACATGCTTGAAGTTTCTACAAAGATGTCATTTCCACTTTATTATTCGAAATGCCTTACTCATTTCCTCTTTTTGAAAGCCAGTAAAGAATAATGGGGCGGAATGGTTCTCAAGATTAGTTGTCGAGAAACCGAAGGTCTCCATTGCATGCTAGACTGATCATCGAATGTGATAATACTGGACTTCCCACTTTTCGTGAGTGAAACCTCACAATCTCTATTACTTCTCGTTCCTTCCTCTTCATCATCTTAATTGGCCCTACTCCTTCTTCTTCTTTTCTGTACGTCTCATAGTATCTCTTCACTACTTTTCGATCACCATTTGCAGTAGTCTAAAATGGGTGAGTGGATGCAATTATAGCGGATAATTATCGTTTGCCCATACAAGGAAAGTGAGAGATGGAATCGAGAGAGGGAACTAGAGACGAGGGAGTTGATAATAAAGTATATGACAGCGGCGATAAATGAGTAATCCATCAGAGAATCGAAGGAAGAAGAGACTCTAGCAGTCCTTCCTTAGTTCCTCTCCATGGTGTTTACTTCAGAGCTGTCTGGTGAGCGGATGCGTCTCATTTCCTTTTAGGGATACCCATCAGCAGGTTCAGTTGAAAAAGTAGATGAGATTGAATGCCTGGAATAGTCGCTTTCACTCCTTCGGACACTTCAACTTTAGTTACTCTTCGAAATGAACTCCTATTATTATGTAAGAAATCACGTCCTCTTCGTTCGTTGAACCACTAAATAATTCACTTTATTATAATTCCGTGACGATTCTTTTTCCTTCGTTGCTTGTTCTTTCACTCTTCTCCATTCACTTTCCAGTGTATCATTCTGGTCTCGCACATCATATCCCAATCTCTATCTCTCGAGTTGAGGGAGCAAATCTTTGTTGTGTCAGAGCGTACTGAAATATGTACAAGCAACCACCATCTCAACTTTCCCTTTCATCTTCCAAGCAATTCTCAGCACTTTCTTCTTATAATCTAGGATGCGCCGTATTTTTCGTTGAATTTCCTGTTCTCTGTATATCCCTGTGTCGAGTCTTTTGATGACATAATTTTAGTACCTTTCTAGTTATCCTGCAGTAAACTATTTTCGCATATTCTGTGTGTAGCTGTACATTTCCTGACGAGGTCATTCCTTACGGTACATTGGGTGTGAAGTCATGCCATAAGTAGCTGTCTTTGCTTGAGAGGATACTTCATATTTAGACAAACTACACACTGAACTTCTTAGATTGTTGTCTCGATTGTTTCTTATATTTTTCTCTCCTTGATAATCATCTTCTTTCCCGTCTATTCTCTCTTCTCTCTCGCATCGCCCCCGTACAGTAGCTAGTATTTAAACATCTGTATCCAGAGATAATGTATCTAGTATTCCACTGAGTCTTTAGTCATGTGACAACTGTGTAGATTATGCTCATTTGTTCTAGGAACAAAATGGATCTTTGATCCCATAAATAGAAATGACGATTCTCTTCCCCATACAGTTAGCTCTTTCTCTCATTTCTCTTCCCTAATTGTTACTTGTTTTTCCTTCTGTAGGAATATTGAACGAGTCTCGTTCTTCTTCACTCGATTCTCGAATAATTCTCAATCTGCGTCCATTCCATTCTTCCCTTCCCTCTTCCTTTCTCTCCTCTCCTCATGACTTCCCATCTAATCAAACACCTGCGACAAGGTAAACTACCCACTCTTTCAGCTGTTTTCTTGGGATTAATTCGAGTACGAATCAGACCGAAGAGATACTGCGAGAGAGTCGTTCACTAGCCCATTTCCACTCATGTAATGGATTCGGCATACCTCTCCATACTTGCAAATTTCCGTTCCCTAAGTTTCCTACTGTCTCATTCCCACATTCTGTTCTCTATCCACTTGTTCTCTGATGCATTCATCCGAATCTCCGAAATATGCGCACGACTGATATTGTATTCATCCATTGGGAACCTTGAACATCGTCAATACATCGGCGCGTTTTCCTACTTGTCTCATTCGATTATTCTCTCGACGAGACCGCCCTCTCACTCGAATTCCTTGACTTCTGCATGAGAACAACAGGGGAGATACTTCCGCCCGCACAACTTTCTCCGTTGCACTGCAATTGTTTCCAGACTATAGTGTAGCTTCCTGAAATGTTCTCAACCGTAAAATATTATTCTCAATTAATTTCCAATTCAATTGTCTTGATGTTGCTGATGAGCCGTCTCCTGTGTGATCTCTGACGTAAACGATGGCTCTTCTTGTTCAGTCCTTTCAATGCATTTGAACAAGTTTTGAGTGTATCTTCAGGTCCCGAAGTTGTGTGGGTGTTTTTTGAAGATCGAAGTTGTTTCCTAGGTAGATTTCCTCTATCGAAAAAAGTGGAGATACATTCTTCATGCCTCTCAATCTCATTTCCTCCTTCAGGTATGTATCCCTTCTCTCAAACTTTTGATGTCTCAGAAGAGGACGAAGAACAAGAAGGACAGCCCGTTCTCACTCACTTTCCCAATGGTACGCAAATGGTTTTAGACTTCAACTCCTAGTCTCATAGTGCCAAAACCGGGAACAACTCATCAGACTCTCGATAGTCTATTCTTCATCGGAAATCTTTGCAGGTAGCTCCTCTAATCATCACGAGCCACTCTCACGAAGGGTACAGTTTTTGCTCTTTTACATTCAATGTGAAAGAAGATATGATTGAATACCAAAAACTTAATCGAATGCCAAGAATAGCAATAAACGGTAATGTTTTTCAGCAGACGAATTCGAATCTCCGTCCCGCAATCAACGGAAACGTAAAGAATCATTTCGCGCCGAGGTTCTTTTAGAATTGATTAGTGACGTTTTTTACTGCTGAAAGTCTGATCTGATGAAAGTCAGCTTAGAGTTCAACAAACTACGAAGGGAAAATAGTTAGTGTCGAGTGTTCTTCGTCTATTTTGTCAATTTGTAACTCGACCTCAACGAACAATTAAATAATCTCATAATAATCAGATTAGTGGGATGCATCTCTCGATCTCTCCGTCCAGTCTTCATCTTCCTTCGAGTTCTTTCTCTCTTTCCCGTTCTAATCCATCGAGGAACGAATAGAAGAAGGAAGAGATGGAGGAGATTGACGGTATCGCTCATTCTCATTTCCCTCCATTTCCCTCCATTCTTGCTTGTATCTGCTGTTTTCACTGACTGAAATCGTTGCCGACAAATCTCACTTCATTTCGAAGCAAAACCACCTGAAATTCACACTCTCGCTTTTGCTTTTTGATGTTTATCTAGAAGACTTCGGGGAATCGAATATCACAGTGGGAATCGGATAACAGGGAGTGTAACACAGTGAGATGATAGAATCAGAGACAGACTGGTACTCAAAACTGTGTCCGTTTCTGTTGTTGACCCATGAAACACAGTCCGATGCCGGAATAAGATTACGGCTGACTAGTCTCTTTCAGACAACAGTAATTCTCTTCAACATCGCAATAGTTCTCATCTTCCTCAATGGATTTCTCACTCGGTTGAATGTCAAACTCATCCTTCTCTATGAGGTAAATCTCACTTTTGACTATAGTGCACGTGCGATTTTCTTTGGCCTAAGAAAGAAACTAAAGAACGTACGACGCTTCAGTTATTCTTTCCCCCGTTCAGTTCAATCCAATCTCTTCTATTTTCCTTCAGGAGAACTTCGGTCTCATGCATGCCTCCACAGTCTCAGCCATCATCTCTGGTCTCAAACCATTCATCGCCTGTTTTCTCATCGCTCTCTTCACTTTCCGAATCAAAACACACACGAGATTGATTCGATTGATCGATGCGGTGAGAGAAGTACTCAATTGATATTCTTTCAGAAAGAATGCAGAAAGAATCGAATATCACAGTGGGAATCGGATAACAGAGAGTGTAACACAGTGAGATGATAGAATCAGACTGGTACTCAAAACTGTGTACCAGTAAAGATCATGTTGATATATGATATAGTATCAACATGACCGAAATATCTGAGAAATTTTTTTGCTACACGTTCAATATTTTATCAGATAATCGTTATGCAAAGTAATAACTAATTTACACACAGGTTGATCTCTCCTTTCGATCGGCATTTCGTGCTTCCCCTCCAGTGAGGAAGTACACCTTGTGGTACACCATCGTATTTCCAAATTTATGAATGATACATAATATGGCAGGTTCTTCACATCTTCCGCCGTTCTCTTCCTCGTTCCTTTCATCTACCGAATTGTGGAATACATTCAGACGGGAGTGGAGTGAGTTGCACGAATTCTCCTCATTGTATATTGAAATTCATTTCTATCTTTCAGATTCGGAGATCCTCTGACTGATTCAGCCTTTATTCTGGTCCCCATGCTAACAGTCTGGAATATCGTCCCTCTCATGTACTACAGTCTACACAATAAAATCGTTCGATTCTATCTGACGGTGAGTGGAAATTTAAAATGTTACGAAAAAATCTCTCTCATTTTCTGAGGGGTGAAACCTGTTTCTTAGTCTTAATCATCTTCATCTCATTTTCAGACTCTAATCAAAGCACTTGACAACGAGCACAAACGTCGTGTTTTCTCACTCAAATTCTACTATGAACAATTTCTGAGAATCACTGTTATTCAGGTATCTAGTCTGATTGATCCGAGTTCAAGATAGTTTCAGGAGGGGATAGGCACATTCTTCAACCCATATATTCTCTTTTCTCTCTCTTGGTCCGTTGCCGTCCTCTGTCTCACTATCTATTTCATGACACAGGATCATGCGAGGTGAATTACACATTTCCTTCGATAACTATAACAGGACGTTCAATCCTTTGCAGTCTCTCTCAACCCATCACAGCGGAACAATTCCTCGACAGTGAAATGCGAGATGTTCTGAATACGCGAGTTCACTTTGCGATTGGATGGGCGACCATTCAGGTGAGATATTCAATCTCTCAATCTTCTTCTGGTCGATAATCAACAAATCCTTCTCACAATCAGGTCGTTGTCGCCGCTCTTCACATAATGATCATCTGTCACACGGGAATGCTCACGAATGAAAGGGTGAGAGAATAAGTTAGGAAGGATCAAAAATAATGACGATCCAATCGAAAACTACTCTTTTTCAGACTCGTCAAGTTGTCAACGCCGTCCTTCGAATTGTTCCCGATCAGAATGCTGATTTGGATAGGTTTCAGGTATTATTTGAATCTATAAAGATAATTCATCTATACGCGATTGGAGACAATGTAATTCTGTTGAGATTGCTTGCTTCGTTCACAAGATGACGACTCAATTCATGTGGGGAATGACTGTATGGAGGGCGTTCCCTTTGGAGAGAAGCACGTTCTTCACGGTCAGAGATTACATTGAAAGACTCCCTATCTAAGCGATCATTTTTTTCCGCAATCAACCAAACGGCGATGTATCGCAGTTATCATTTTTGAAATCTGTGATAAAACTGAGACTGAAATCATTGCAGCTCTTCTCTCTCATCGTCACGTATTCATTCCTTCTTCTCAAGCTAAGGGTGAGATTGATGTTTGACTATTCCACCTGTTGAGAGGGAGAGAAACATAGACAGAATCAGAGATCAGATATCGATAAAAAATCAAAATAAAAAACAACACATTAATGAATAATGAAAAGGGCTCGGGTTTTCTCTACTAATCGCAGTGATTCATTGCAGGACAATCCGAACGTCGCTCCAATAATGACTAACATAGTGACAATTGTGAATGCATCGAGTGCAGTCACTGCCATCGATACGAGACCGTGACCTATCTGACCTACCGTAATCTATTCATTCCACCCCAATTCTTTCCGTCCTTTCTCCCTATGTGCCGCGTTTTCTTCTGTACGTGTCCATTCAAAAAATTGTTTATATTTTTTATCAAATCACTCTAATCAGAAGACTGCACAACGTATCACTTTCTCAAACACTGGGATCTAAAGAAGCGAGAAGAAGGGAAAGAAAGGGGAAATTCTAGCCTAATCTAAGAATATGGCAGAGAAAGGAAAGAGTGGTAACCCATATCGAATGGTGGGGTGATCAAAGCAATGGAATGGGATTAAGTTCAATGGAAGAGGATAAGAAGGGCGATTAATGACATGAAATGCGCAAATTTGATCGGGATTCTACACTCATTTTTCTGTTTTAGTTCAGCTTCTAATTTCTGTTTTGCTTCTTCTTCCGCAATTCGAGCTGCTTCCTCGGCTTTTTGTTTCGCCTGAATGGAGAAATTACTATTGAAATTTAAAAAAAAACAAATCGTCATCTGTAATGGGCTATTAATGATATCTGGATACCTCTTCATCTCTTATCTTCTTATTCTCTTCTTCTTGCTGTTTTTCTCTCTGCGCTCGTTCGCGTTTTTTCGTTTCCGGATCTACAAATGTGTTTCAAATTCAACATTTAGACCTTTAGTGAAAATAGGTGCATCACTCTTGAATAGCAAAACACTAAAATACCTTTGTATTCTTCATCAGCCTGTTTTTCCTTTGACGATGGTTTCTTGGCACCAGCTAATCGACTCTCAAAAGATCGAGCGTAATTTAAAATTCGTCCATTCATTTAAGAGCAAGGTAAAACAAAATAAACCTTCATCTCCTCGACCCATTCTGCCTTCCCAGAAGAGACTTGCTCCACCTCAGATCCGAAATTCTCGTCCAGAATCGATGGCTTTCCAATCACTGTGAATATCAGTTGCCATGTGTTGAAAATTATTCGTTTCTCACCAAATTCGCAATTCTTTCCTCCGAAATCATGCTGACAATCACAAAAGTAAGTGGAAGCAGCGGCAGTGGTGCGACATGTGCCGTTATTCTGACAGGGAGAAGAATCACAGGGACCTGGAATGGAGGATCTTCTTCTTACAATTATTTTCTCGGTTATCCGAGTGTTATCTTCCGTTGTCTTCCAAACATCAGTTGAGCGCGTGGTCATTTTTCTTCTTTTTGGCTGTTCATTTGTTGTGACTTCATCAAATTTTTGGCAGACTCGCGTAGCAAAACAGGAAGAAAAAGATAGGAAAGGGAGTAAACTGACGCTCTGAACAGGAAGGACCGCCGAATCCAGTGGCACAGAAACACTCGTGCATCGTCTGAATAATTAATTAGATTTCCGTTTTTCGGCATCAATAAAGTAGTAACTAGAGAAAAAAAGAAGCTTACCTTCTTATTCTCGAACTTGGCCTTGCAGGTGCCGCCGTTCTTGCAGGGTTGGAACTCGCATGGGTCTCGATCTATAAGTATTTTCTGTTTCAAAAGCAAACAAATCAAACTAACCGACGACTTCCGTACAGTGGCTTCCTCTCCATCCGGAACGACAGTAGCAGTAGTATCTGAAGGAGGAAAGTAGATTGTTCAGAGCATAAATGGCGCAATTTAAGGGAATTTCCTTTCCTATCTACATGATTTATTTGAGCCCATCGAGTATCCGTATCTCATTGACTCACGTGTTTTTGACTGCACTGAAGTGGCAGGTTCCGTTGTTCTGGCAAGGATTCGCTGTCTCGCACACATTCGTCATGTTGGGTTCTGACGAAGATTTGTGGACGGATTAGTTAGTTTGATTCGATTCTATGCGATAATCTCGATCAACTTGAAAAGAATGCGGAAGACCTTTGTCCTTCTTCGAAACATGAGAATTGCAAGTCGCACATGAGATTTATGGCCTATTCCCCTTTGGTGAAGACAAATTGAGGAGGGAGGAGGACTTGCTTATCTCCATTAGTCATCACAAAACAACACTGAGCTATAACTAGCCGTAGGGGATGAAAGATTTCTTCTGCATTTTTAACAATAGTAAGTCTTTTACAAATGGTAAAAATCTCACTGAAGACATCTCCCAATTTCTCCCTCATTCTGTGTTTGTCGTTCGAGTGCCACGGTTGCATTGCTGGAAACAAGAAAGCTTTGCTTCTTTTCATAACGATTGAAGACAAAATGACATGGTGTCACACAGCAAACGTGCTAGATCACACCAATCCTCTCAGTGCTCCTTCCCTCCTTCCCCTACCCGAAATGGTCCTCATCGTTGGCTCCGCCGTATTCACAGTCATTCTGGAGATGGTCGTCATTCTTCGTTGATGATTGTGCTGTGGTTGTTGTCGTGGAGAAGGAGTGGACGACTTCCGAGGAGAGAAAGGACGAGTGATTCCACTCGAGAATCCTGTGAGAAACACACTGCAGATGAACAGAAAAGGAGTGAAATCACACAGTGTACACAGCAATCGAAGGAATGGTAGGGAACGAACGATCTTTGGAGGCTGGATCCTCGCAGGTCTTGAGACAACTCAATTCATCGGGGAAGATATTCTTCGTGTTTCCCTTGCACCCATCGTACCAGAAGGGAATGCACTTCTGCAAGTGAGCCATTTTATATTCTGAAGTTCACGTGGCAAGCTAACCTTGTTATTCTTATCGAAGTACCACTGCTGTCTCCACTTTCCCCCATTGCACATTTCCTTGTAACGACTGTCAAAGTCCTCCAGACATGATTCTGAAACATTCTATGTGAAGAGGAGACACCATTCTGCCCCTTTTTCCTCTTTATGTAGTTATA
This sequence comes from Pristionchus maxplancki, assembly GCA_900490775.1. Taxonomy (NCBI): domain Eukaryota; kingdom Metazoa; phylum Nematoda; class Chromadorea; order Rhabditida; family Neodiplogasteridae; genus Pristionchus; species Pristionchus maxplancki. The sequence continues at coordinate 74,813 of LS533583.1, read as the reverse complement.
GTTTATACAAGTTCGAAAAAACAACAAAATTCACTTGATTTGTACATGGGTTGAGCCTCGCATAGCCACTGGCAAGTGAGTGCGTCATCGAACATATTGCGAGAGTTGGATCGACAGCCATCGTACCTGACAGGAAATACGATTAGAAAAAATCTGGCCAAATATTACACTGATCCCAATTCCAAAACCGTTAAGTTTGTGTTCAATTCGTCTGTAATTGTGTCTCGGAATCAAGGACAGCGAATGCAAAATTGCTCTCTCAGACATTCAGTAGCACTCTTCATGCATAGATAATCATCTCAGTAATTGCGAGGGATGCCTAACAGTCGTACCAGAATTGTCGACAAGTGAGAGACGCATGGTCGAAGTAGTATCGTTGCTGCCAATTGCCTGCAATCCATCCATGATCAACATGCACTTTTGGAGATTTCGTGAAGTGAATTCTATGGGAATCAGTCGTAATAGAGAAGAGAAGATGATAAATAACTGACCGGCCTGGCACTGATTCCTGTAGTTCATATCGAATTTGTCCCAGCACATCTCTGAAGCAGGTTTGTATCCTCTACCATTCACTCTCGTCATCACTAGCAGAAGAACACTCGAGAAGAGCGGAGAACTCGGCTTCATCACTCATCCCGTACGATCGAAGATCATTGGAGGAGAGAAAGGTCTACTTCGTCCCCCCTTCCAATCGATTCAGATGGGGTCAAGAGAGGGGAAGAGGCGTGAAAGAGTAGGAGAAGGAGGGGAAAGTGGAAGGGAGAGGGAGAGTCCCTTGGGGGGAGGAGAAGGCGACCCGAATAAAGAATAGAGAGAGGAAAGTTGTGCAGAGAGTCGCTTCGAGATAAAGACAACACAATGGAGGATTGTTCCCCTTCCTGAACCTCTCTTGTTGTGTCATAAGTTACCCCTTCCCCTCCCTCGCATCTCATTCATCTCATTCATCTCTTCATCTCTGCATTACACTTACTCACACCCATTCGTCTCCCTTCAAAAAAGAAGAAGACAAGAGGAAGAGAACGCGAGCAATTTGGTGCGCATTCAATGGAAAGCTGAGAGATGGGAGATTGGGGACTTCCCGGTTTGACTAGTCGGATGACGACTAGACTATAATAGAATCTAGGAGAGGTCAAAGATCAACTCTAATCTAAAGATCAAAGATCAGACCTGTGGCGAGAGCTTGGAGTGCTTGAAGAAGTGCTTGTAGCATGCAGTCTCTTCTCCACTAAGGGGGTCGATTCGATGATAGTGGGAGCATGTTTTTATTGGGCTGTTGTGAATGGGCTTCCCTCTCGACATCAACAAGTCTTCCCATCCTCCAGAAATCCCTTTTTTTCTCCCTCTCTTCCATCTCACTAGCTAACAACTATTTATGGGCGACAGATAAGCGACTGCAGCAATCTGATTACGAGAGGAAGACTCAATTCAAGAATTGGCGAGTGGGGGTGGAGAGGGGGGGGGGGTTGTGGAATAAGATGAGTAGGAGGGGGTCAACACTTTCACATTGGGCACCAGTTATCACTCAGATAAAAGGAATTTGATTGGGAAACGATCAGATCGTTAACTGGCGGGGTATCACTCCAAAGCTGTTTTCCATTCTCACTTCATCCCTCCCTCACCTGCTCTGGTCATCATTCTCACTTCATCCCTCCCTCACCTGCTCTGGTCATCACATTCGTCTCTTCGCACATCTCAGTGCAAGTATTCAATTCCGAGAAGACATTGCGTGACTTTCCCTTGCATCCGTCGTACCTGAAAAAAGAGAAGCATCTCGACCCTTCCAGACGAGTAATTGTTATCCCCCATGACTCATGAGAGAGGGGCCATCCATACATCAGCAGTCCCATTCCCCCCCCCACCCTCACAGACTTCGACGCGTGAAAACCAGAAGAGAGTCTTCAATGGGGGAATAATTGTTCCCCTCTTCAAAGGTAGTTTCGTGGAAGTATAGAAGGACTGGCCAGAATAGAGTGCACATCTTAGCGTCGTGGTCGAAATAATAGTGCTCCCTCCAGTTCTCTCGCCCACAAGTCTGCTGGTAGTTCACATCGAATTTGTCCAGACATGCGGCTGAATTATAAGATTAAAAATGTAATCGAGATGAATGAATTTCCCACTCTTTGACTTCGTGCAGTTGTATCCATTTCCGGCGAATCCGGAGAGGCACTGGCAGATGAACGAACCTATGAACAATTGTAATTTTATCTTACACAAAAAAATGAAGATGTATCCTCCGACCTTCTTTATTGACACATTCCGCATTCTTATCACAAACGTACGGCAGTCGCATGCACTCGTTCACATCTGAAAATTCAGATAACGGTAAATTGAGCGTCCACAAGATCGTATTACTAACAGAGAATTACAAGATCGTACACAACGTTCCTTACCTGTACAATTGAGTCCGTCTCCCTGGAATCCTTTGTCGCATTGGCAAACTCCATTGCGGCAAGTGGCGAATGGAGAGCAATCGGAGCAATCCATCGTTGATCGGCCTGAAAAGATGGAAAAACAAGTGGTATTTAAGCGAAATAGCAAGCGACATAACATTGTACTGTGAGCCTACCCAATCCGACGTAGGTACACTGTTTTCCATCTCCAACATACGCGGCCATGCACTCGCAAGAGTACGATCCGATCTGAGAATCAATTTAATCTGCGCTTCTTAGATAAAAAGAATGAATGTTTTGATATGTTTCACGACGAGTTCAATTCACTAGAATTAGTCGTGGATCGATACGAATTCAGTCAAACTTTTACCGTATTAGTACACCACGCATTTCTGTCGCAGAGATTCGTCGATTCACGACACTCGTCGATATCTGAAAGATACCGTATTCTAGGGTTGCCGTTTCGTTAGCGAAGTCGTGATTCCCGCACTAGATACACAACTACGCCAGAGGGTACGGGAACTTCGCAAGGATGCGGGAACTTCGCAATCCCTCTCTCTGTCTGGGCTCTCTCCCCTCTCCCCGCCCTCTCGCTCCCTCTCCCCGCCGAGTGAGAGGCGAGAGAGATGGGAAGAGGTGCGAAGTTCC
>LS533583.1:59325-71196 GCA_900490775.1 Pristionchus maxplancki | reverse complement strand
CTAGGGTTGCCGTTTCGTTAGCGAAGTCGTGATTCCCGCACTAGATACACAACTACGCCAGAGGGTACGGGAACTTCGCAAGGATGCGGGAACTTCGCAATCCCTCTCTCTGTCTGGGCTCTCTCCCCTCTCCCCGCCCTCTCGCTCCCTCTCCCCGCCGAGTGAGAGGCGAGAGAGATGGGAAGAGGTGCGAAGTTCCCGCATCTTTGCGAAGTTCCCGCACCCTCTGGCATAGATGGCCAAAACTTCGCGAGAGAGAGGAAGAGAGTGCTAGCGCGTGCGAAATCTACGATCCCGAACCTGCAACCCTACCGTATTCCAACATTCCACTTCTCAACAAAAAATCCTGTTCCTTGCGTCAGAAACATTCCCCTTCCCCTCAAGAAATTGTTGAAAACCCTCTAGGAATGAATGTGAAGACGCCACTGAGAAATGCATGCGCGTATCCAAGTATGTATGCACTCTGAGAAAAGGCAAGAAAAGTTAGTGGCCTAGATAATGGGCCTAATTGACTCGTGACCTACTGCCGCTCACTATACTGTAGATCTCATAAAACACAGAGACTGTGCAAAATATAGAAATAATCCTTCCATTATGGATTCAATGAGCTAATTTGAGAAATGTTGTTTTTAGTGTTGGATCCTGGAACCAAATCCCCAAGTTTTTCTCACCAATGCATTCTTTTGATTGGGAATCCTTCTTGAATCCGATTCGACACTCGCAAGTGTAATTGAACTTTCCGTTAGCTTTGCAGTACGAAGTTCGCAAATCACAGAAATTGCATGCTGCAATAAAGTTATAAAAGAGAAATGGGTGAATAATTGGAACCTGTCTTTGGACTGAGTCTCTCCGCGCACACTTTATTACAGAGATGAAGAGAGTAGAATTTATTGTCGTTGCCTCCGCATCCGTGGAAGAAGAGCTTCTTGCAATCACCTGTGAATCATTCATAAAATCGTTTAAAGGGGGATAGGCACGAATATCTGGCTAAGAGAGCTCTCGACGTGAGATGAAGGGTCGTCGTTACCCAATTACACTTTCGAAACTCCCAGACTATTACTTTGAGTTGAAACCGAGATATGATCAATTGGCTGTGCGCCAAATGACCCTGCGGTGCAGGCAACAAGCGAGAGAGCGTGCGAAATGGAGAGAGCACGCCCAATATACCCTCTGGCTAAGATGACTCTCTCTCGCTTCGTGCCTGTCCCCCTTTAAACTTGTCCCCGATTGCGAAAAATGGTAAATAATCTAACCATCATTAGCATCGAAGTAGTACCACCACTGTCCTTTTCTCTCGTCGGCACAAGTTCCCTGATCGGGTTCGAGTAGGCAGAGATCTGCAATGAATTGACTCAATCTGTGTAAGACGGAATGAATCGCAACCTGGGATAACGGCGGGATTGTGCAGTTTGTATCTGCACTGTTTCATGCATTCTTGTTTTGTCGAGAACCTGGAAATTATAAATTTAGAAATCTATTTTTCGTAATTTGCGAAACATATCTGAATATTTTAGCAAGATACAAACCGATTTCTCGTTCCCATGCATCCTCCATAATGGAATTCTTTGCACGTCTCATCGGCCGGATCCCAGAACCATCGAATCTCAAAATCTCGTTCAGAGAAAGTACAGAAAAAAAGTCAAACGAACTTGGTAATGCTGACACGGTCCGGGATCGTAGTCCTCCATGCATCGATCTTCTTCTGAATGATTTGGATAGATATTCGGGAGCAAAAATGAAAATGACTTACCATAAGCAGCAATTGCAGCTCCGATAGAGAATAGTAAGATGAGCAGTGACGATTGCATCCTCCTCTGAAAGGAAGCGGATTCAGGATATTTCTCCCCGAAGAGAAGGAAAAGCGATGAAGGAAGTGAGAAATGTTGGTGCTTACTTTTTCTCCGAAATTTAAATGTTGATCAAAAGAGGGAATAATAATAAAACTAACAACCTTTCTGTTGCAGACACTTGCGAGTAACAGATGGTCTCTGAGGCGGGAAAGGAGTATCAGAATGGGTCTTCCCTTCCATCGAAGCTCCTTTTCCTCCTCCACTCCTATCACAAATGCATGTCCAATGGAGGAGAAAAGGCAATGGGGCACATCCCAAGTCTGCTGTCGATTGTGAAAGACGATGCAAGTTATTTGAAGAGTTTATGTTGAACGCCTCCATAATTTATCACCTGAATAGTCTTTCAAGTTATGAAACTGCAAAACAATCTGGCAAGATGTTTCTTGTAAGATGGAAACCGGCCATTGTATCATTGAATCCAAACCATTGAATCATTGCCATTGAATCATCATCGACCATCGAAGCGTTCGATCCAATCGAAAACTTCTGCATTACGCTTGTTAGCCTTTCTACCATACTTTCTCTCTCATTCGCAGCATATCATTGCAAACAATCACAATTCGCTCAAACTGATAAGATCGACTATTCGTCATGGAGGCGCATTGGAATAATGGACAGAGTCGGGCTAATGGGCATTCTGCAGTGGAATTCTCTCAAATACTATAGCAAACAAATCTCGATTTTATTGCTTTTCGTCCCACGTCAGTCTATCTTTTGGTGCATTCAATATTATCCATTGGGTGTGTGCATCGGAGAACCCCGCTGACTGCCACACTTTTCATTCTACTTTTCCTTCTGTCGTAGTAGGAATGCGCTATTATCAATTAGTCTTTGTGGCTAACATGACTATTTAGAGGATGAGCCGCGTAATACCCTTCAACAGTGTTTCTTCTTAATTTTGAAGTTAGATCCTTTTAGCCAATCATGGGTTCAAATATTATCAGATTGCTTTATCGAAAGGATCGCACTATTTATTACGTTTCTTGTGCTTCTATCGGTTCGAATGTGTGCTCGTCCATCCATAACCGAAGCAAAGGAAGCACTCGGGGCAGAAATGGCCTAGCAACGGGTGAATCCGCGTAGCGAATCCTTCGTTTGCTTCAGCCTAAGCCCCCTTCACACCAAACTATTTACATTATTTTATTTAGTGCTTTGCGCTTTTCCATGTTATAACTTGTAGGACAAGATAGCGGATTCTGACTTGTGACATCTGTGTTTGCTTGATTCTCTGGGCGCTTATTTTCCTGAGGGTATTGATAAGTGCAAACAGTCTATTCTGTGCACTGTCAGTCTCTTTGCAGGGACGAGAGAAACCCCACCCATTCGGGGCGTTGCCAGAGTGCCCCTCCCTCCATTCCCTTTCGACGTCACTTACAATCTTCTTTTCTGAAGGTTCTCATTATTACTGATAACATGGAGAAACGCTATGATATTCAGGCAAGTTTCTGGAAGATCTTATTTAGAGATGATTTATTATGGTGCACTACATTTGAAATTTTGTACTTGAATTCTTATCTTATCAGTGCAAATTCCGCCCTTTATCATGGCTTAACCATGAACTGCCAACTGCAGGGCCTTCGTGCATGGGCAGTAATCGCTGTTGTTTCATTCCATTTCTTTCCTTCTCTTCTTCCTCTCGGGTTTCTAGGCGTCGATGTGTGAGCTATTCCCTCGATTTGCACAGCTGAACTATCCATTCCAGATTTTTCGTTCTTTCCGGGTTTCTCATCTCTCTCGTTTTGGAAAACAAAGCAGTTGCTGTTTCAACGTATACTAACTTCTATTTCAAGAGAACTAGAAGGATCTTTCCACTTTTGTTGCTGGTTCGAGAATATTCAAACTAAGCATAACTGATCGATTCTCTCTTGCAGGTTGTTCTTTTCTGCTCCATTTATTCTTACTTTTACTATGGAAACACACTCTTTTTGTATAGGTGAAATTACATTCTGAGACAAAAAGGATTTCCGAATTTTCAGTGAAAAGTCAGCTTTACATGCTGCATTATTCATTACAAACCTCAAAGGAAGAAACGAAGGAGAGGACTATTTCAGAGATGTAAGCGAGTATTGTCGAGTCAGACAAAAACAAAAGTCGATTATAGATTGAAAGAGTGGATGATTTTTACACCCACACATGGTCGCTATCTGTGGAGATTCAATTCTATCTCGTAGCTCCGTTGATACTTCACGCCCTCAAGGTACATCAAAAACATTCTGTTGTTCAATCATCAAAAAAATATTTTCAGCCATCATGCTCCGATTCCTATTTCACAAATTCATATCTTCTGCTAATAGCCGGGCTTTCGTATATCTATTCGAAATCAGTCAATCCATCTGCTTCATTCTACTCGACTATTGCGAGATTGTGGCAATTCATTGCAGGAGCCATCGCATTCAGACTCCTGGTTAGGATAGAATTAACTATAATGTAGAAATGATTATGCACTATTTAGAACGTACAACAGTTACCAATAGCGAAAGAACCGCTTATAACGCCGTCTCAATATTCGCTGATACTAGTCAAACTTGATACAGGTATGCGAACAGAGAGAGATCAAATTATGCAAAGCTCCTTTCAGTCACTCCGTCCATTCTCGCTTTTTGCGTTATCGTTTGCGATTTAGCATTCAACAACCTGGTTTGAACTCGAACTATTCGAATTTGCAATCAATGAATTTTAGGAGTCGGCGTGCAGAGATGTCGTGACTATCGGAGCGGCTTTGTTGTTAGTCCTGAAGTTGACCTCGCCCATTCTCACACACAGGGCACTACAGATCATCGGTATTTTACCTGTTTATTAATTTACAGAATTGGCAAATATTCAAGGTGATTCATCATACGCCTTCTATCTCATTCACTGGCCGGTGGTCTGTGTGTTGAAATATCACGAATGTGATCGATGGACAGGTGTGAATCAGTTGAAAAAACTTGGTAAATATATTTACTATCAGATAAACTGCTCGCAATGATTTTATGCTTCGCTGCCGCCGTTTTAGTCTACAATTTTTACGAGACATGGTTATTTTTATCCTACTTTTTCAACAATCAAATTATTTTGAGGTACCTCACCCTGAGTGAAAAAGGCACCTTGGTCCTTGTGGGATGTCTTTATCTCGCTTGTGCCTCTGTTTATCTGTTCTATCATAAAATAGAGAAGGAGGAAATGGTTCTAGGAACTACAGTGAAGGCTCTTTCGTTCGGTAAGTTCTGCTAAATACATTCAGGAAATTAGGAAATAGAAATTAGGAAATAGAAATTAGGAAATAATTGAAGGTGAAGCGCGTCTAATCAATCTGCAAATGGACATGGAATGGGAGAATAATCTCAAGTGATCCTATTTTGATATTCCAAAATATCATCTGGATTTTACAGGTTGGAAAACTGTACTTTCCGCGATCCAAAAGTGGACAGGAACCCGTGGGGATTTTGCAATCTTCCCGTATGTTTTGTGTTTGGATAAATGTTCAAACAAAATGAACAGACAGGGAACGGCAGTCTTTCCTTCCTTATTATCGGGAACAGCTACGCAGCGAATCACGGGAAAATGGTAGTGGAACATTTGAAGGAACACTACGGAAGGATTGCTGTGCATACTGTCTCTGGTAAACTTTGGTTTATAATTCTAGAAATATGAGCCCTTTAGAATGCGAACCTCTAATAGTGACGACGAGTCCTTACTGTTCGGGTGCAGTGAAGATGCAAGAAGGATTTCTCAAAGATATCGATTCATTCAAACCAGATGTTCTCTTTCTCTCCTCGAGGTCTGCTATTATCTGCTGCTCGATTTCGAAGAAAGGTATCTTTAGATACATCGAGCCAAATGTCCCTCTAGGGACGATCGAAGTCAAAGATGATAAACTTTACATTGATATGATGACTAAACTGAAGAGATACGAGGAGAAAGTGAAAAAGGTGTAGCATTAATGTACCACTCTTCGGTACTCTGACTTTCTCAGGTCTTCATTCTCCAATCATTTCCTCGTCCTGCGAATCTTCAAAAGATTGAAGATGCACGAATAGCTGTGAATCGAACGATCGAAGGATTCATGGAAGAAGCGATCGAAGCAGATTCAATCCCAATGAGGAACAGAGTGGAAGAGGTGGAGTCAATAAATGCATCTGAGGTTGAATCTTCCAATTCAGTTAGCGAAAAACTGCGAGAAATGTGTTATTTACGATCTAATGCAGTTGCATATGGATAAAGGAAGGTTTATGGTCAGTTTTCACCTCGGTCGCTAAAATAGAATTCTTGGTTCTTTCAGGTAGCAAATCCAGTTTCTCATCTGCATTACTTTGAAGCACTGAGACATCACACGCCTATCGGTGAGGAATTAGACGTATACAAATAAATTTGATTTCAATTGCAGGTCTCAGACTGGTTGAACCACTCTATCACAAGCTATCGAAGAACTTCGATGATCTCATGACATCAAAATGGCCTAACAATGTAGTGAATATGGAATGATCTCTCCCGTCGTCTCCCGACTTGATCTCACAATCATAATAACGATGAAACATGTATCAATAAAGGTCATGCGGTTATAAAGGCTTCCTGTTGCATATTATTCATCTTGAACACACTGTTTGAGAAAAAAAATAAACTGGCAAATGGAATTCATCAGATGTCATTTTTCATGGGAAACGCCCTCTGTCTTTTTCAAATCACGTTTTTCCATGTCTCGAGTTTATAGCCCTCTCACCCCGTATATAAATCCTCCTCGGTCATCTTTGAAGGGAAACGGCTGATAACCAAACATGAATGGTCTCACGTCCGCTTTTATCATTCTCGATGACTTTCAGAAATCATTCTGATCTTCTTCCTCTTCTTTGATAATTAGCGAATTTCAGGGATGAAGCTTCCCATTTTCTTCATTTTCTTCTCCATCGTCACTGTCGTTCGATCGAATCTCGGATTCGATTCAGAAAAGGTTCGAATTTCGCCCAGTGTAATCATTATTCCTTCGCTTCAGCAAACTTCAACGATTTTCGCTTCACTATTCAAGTGCATGAAAGATAATGGATACGATTTTTTCGTCGGCAGAACTTACAAGGGAAATGGAGAAGTGAGAAGGCGGAAACAATATATTAATGCTTATTCATTTTTACTTCCAGGTCGATTACAAAGGAGTGCAGAACATCAGGAACGCGCTAGCAGCTGGTTCGATTTTTAAACATTATTTTGAGACAGTAATACATAAATTTGTAATTCAGGTCTCCGAAACATCGATGCTTACCTCATTCCCTGCATGACTTCCAACTGTCCGTCAGCTGATAAACAGGTTAGAGACGAAAAAACAGAAGATGGGCCTATTGAATTCGTTCTCAGGTGACTTTAGCAATCAATGCCACGAAGGGGACTGAGTTCGGCACACTCTGGCTGAACATCGAATTGTTCCAAACCTGGCCGGCAGATAAGGTTTATTGCTTACCTACATCTTTTGCTATGAAATATCCGTTGTAGTTTTTCAATCGCCAGTTCATTCTCGATATGATCAACGCGGCTTCGAAAATGAGACATTCGGTAAAGATTATCTGCCCTACGTAGACACACTTCGATTTATCAGGTTGGGATTTTCACAACAAGCAACAGTTGGGAGTCTGTGGTGGGAGATTGGAATGGAGCGAGTGAGCATCCTCTCTGGTGGTTGGATTACGGAGGAGAGGTCAGTGGATTCGGGGATTGCTTGGTGGATGATTGTAATATTAGTCTCATTCAGCCCAATTTCAACAACTTCACGTCTTTCGGTGGTTGGGAAAGACCGCAAGTTCGCAAGGTTTGAAAATACACGTAAACATCTCGAAAGTGAGACTTTCAGTTCAACGCAAATCTGAAAGGTCCCTGTGATGTTGGATTGATCGATGTCAACTATTACGACTAGTGATGAGTCTCTCTCTCATCTACACACGAACTTATTCCCTTGATGTTAGTTGTCGAATAAATATTGTGGTCAGACGAAACGCTATAAGTCCGAACAACCAACGCGATAAATTAATACAGACACAGATACCGAAAGCACATAGGAAAAGGAAAAGCTGGTGAAGTTGGCAACTGGAATTCAGAAAATGAATCGTCACTGAATCGAGCGAATGATAAGGTGTATTAGTCATTCTCTCTAGAGCAAATTCGAGAGATTTGTAAGCAATAATCAAAATATTATCACACATCATGTGAAAAAAGGCAAATGTAACAATATCTATCCGCATATCCATTTACCAGAAACATTGCATTTGTATCCGAATGAAAGCTTACTCATTCCGTATGAGTCATTCGCGCTTTCGCTCTATCGAATTCTGTTTGACACTGATAAGCTCCTCTCTCCCCTCGGCTAACAGCACTATTGAAAGCGAGAGACTCTCTCATTCCGATGAATTTCTAATTTATTATTATCTCATTAATTCCTTCCGAGTTTATTATGGAGAAGCGTTATGATATTCAGGTATTTGGGGCCTTCAATAAACCGATTTGAATAGATAGTTGTTATCACTTCTGAAGTACCCATTCAGGGCCTTCGTGCTTGGGCCGTTATTGCAGTTGTTCTTTTCCACTTCTTTCCTTCTCTTTTTCCATTCGGGTATCTAGGCGTCGATGTGTGAGTTTTACTTCTTATGTTATTCACACCAATATTTCATGCATAACAGGTTCTTCGTCCTGTCGGGATTTCTAATTTCCCTTGTGTTGAACAACAGAGCAATATTTGTCATGTCCACTTACACTAACTTTTATTTCAAACGAATTCGGCGAATATTTCCCCTTTTGCTATTGGTGAATGAAATAGAAAAGTGCTAGTAGAAGAAAACATGTTTTAGATAGTTTTGATATGTTCGATCTACGCTGTTCTCTGTTACAGTGATGTACTGTTCATGTACAGGTGAGTGATATCTATCTTTCTATTTGGGCCAGTCACTAAGCCATCGTTTCAGTGAGAAATCTGCTTTGCTTGCTGCATTGTTTGTGACTAATCTCAAACAAAACAACGAAGGGGAAGACTACTTCAGAGATGTAAGACAGATATTCACCGCTAAAACTTCAATTCAATTTAGTTAGAACACGCGGATGACCTCTACACGCACACTTGGTCACTTTCTGTCGAGATTCAATTCTATCTTCTCGCTCCCTTGTTATTGCACATAATGAAGGTATGGGACCAATTCCCCTTGATCGAAATAACAAGAGTATGCAGCCCTCATGCTCCGATCCATTCCACACGATGGGATATCTCATTGGACTAGCTGGGATCTCAGTTGTCTACTCGAGAGTTTCTCCCTCTACTGCATTCTACTCGACCCTTGCGAGATTGTGGCAGTTCACTTCGGGAGCCATTGCATTCCAGCTCCTGGTTTAGACCAGTCATCAGTTCCATGAAGCAATGAGACTTTTTCAGAAAGAACCATCGCTACCAACAAAAGATTCTCCCTCTGACATGCCGAGCTATTTAAGCAGCTTTTCCGATAAATTGAATATCGGTCGGTGAATGATATTATCTCTGGTTTTACCATTTCAATCCTTTCAGTTGTTCCGTCTGCGTTGGCTGCATTTTTGATCGTTTGGTGTGCGGTGTTCGATAGTTGGGTTAGTCGCTAGATACTTTTCGGAATAATGGTTGAGATATCTGCAGGAATCTTCCTTCCGATGTGCCGTCACTTTCTCATCCGCCGCTCTTTTGGTTCTCAAGTTGACAACTCCTTTTCTGACTCACCAATCACTGCAGATAATCGGTAGAAATTCTTCTCTTTCGTAATATCTCTCCATCTTTCTCAGGGGATTCCTCGTATGGTCTCTATCTCATTCATTGGCCTGTCGTCTGCATCCTCCGATTCTATGGATGCGACCAATGGATTTGTTAGTTCACGAAGGATGTAAAGACGGAAAAAGAATATGATTTATTTCAGTCCGATTCATTGCCATGTTATTATGTGTATTAGCTTCCGTTCTGGTCTACGACATTTATGAAAAATGGTAAGCAAATATTAAATAATGGGTAAAAATACTGTTGTCAGGTACCTCACTCTGAATACAAAATGGACGTTTATGCTGATTGGAGGATTGTACCTCGCTTCATTATCAGTCTATGTGGGCTACTGTGTCACTCATCCTGAAGTCTCTGTTTTGGATGATATGGACAGGCCGAGGAGTTACAGTGAGTGATTCGCAATCGAATATTGATCGAATTGGTTTGCATGATAGGTATCAGGGGGAAGATACTGAACATGTGATCTATCCTTCTTGTCACTTTTCATATTCGACCTTTCAGGTGAAGCTCGGATAACGAATCTGTACATGGACAGTCACTGGGAGCAGTTTATCAAGTGAGCGACTCAAGTCAAACAATTATTGAATGATATTATTTGCAGAGTGCAGAATTGCACTCTCCGAGACCCTTCAGTCGACAGAAATCCATGGGGATTCTGCTATTTACCCGTAGGTCTCAACGTTTAATGCGAGTTTGATGAGTGTAATGCAGTCTGGGAATGGAAACTTGTCATTCCTCATAATCGGCAATAGTTATGCTGCGAATCATGGAAGAATGATAGTTGATAACCTGAGAGATCACTATGGACGAATCGCAGTGCACACTGTATCAGGTATGATTCATACCGTATCAAACCAATCAAATGACGATGATGAAGGGCAAATTGCAGAATGTGAACCGTTGATCGAGACAAAGAACGACTACTGCACTGCTGCTGCCAAACTGCAAGAGGGATTCCTCGAAGACATTACCACATTCAAACCAGATGTTCTCTTTCTCTCTGCGAGGTATTCACGTGTTCCTATTCTCATTCCACCATTTACTTCAGATACATCGAACCGAATGTTCCCATTGATAATCAGAATGTTGAAGAAGATGCACTGTACAAGAGTATGATGGAGAAGTTGAAGAGATACGAAGAGAAAGTGGAAAAGGTTGCAATTGTGCAGATTCAGTGCGCAAACGTGGTTACTCACTCTCAGGTTTTCATCCTCCAAGCTTTCCCTCGTCCTGCGAATCTTCAGAAAGTGGAGAATGCTAGATTAAGCGCTGGAAAACCAATCGAATCCTTCATGGAAGAAGCGATTGAGGCAGATTCGATTCCGATGAGAAGAAGAGTAGAAGAAGTGAATAAACTCCATTAAAGGATCAATCAATAACTCTATTTAGATATCTAAACACTGCGAGAAATGCGTTGTATACGATCTAATGCAGCTACACATGGTGAATGGGACGTTCACGGTAAGAAATGCACGAAAATGAAACAAAACAGACTGATCATCTTACAGGTTTCCAATTCCGAAACTCATTTGCACTATTTTGAAGCGTTGAGACATCACACACCGATTGGTAAGAGAACGTTGATGCAGTGGACATCTTTATTCTTTTTTCAGGACTCAAATTGGTTGCTCCAATCTATCATAAGCTTTCCGAAAATTTCGATGATCTGATGAAATCAAAAACTCCAAATAACTTGCTGGCATGCGACGATTGACACCAGTTTTGTATTTGTTTCGTAGTTTCATATTATTTCGAGTACGTTCTGCGTTACGGGTTAAAATAAAGTTTCAGTATTATTACCTTCTGTTCTTCGTTCTTTCGAAATCCGCACCCCACCCGGTTCTCATTTGTTTGAGAATCACCTGCGGAAGTTCTCTCCCTAACGATTTCTCAATTCGTTTTGTTTCTCAAGACGTGTTCACAGATTCCTCACTCTAACACATCATCATCCATTTCGTCTTGATTATGTTGTTCAGAGGGAAGAATGAACGGCAGTCGTTGATTAGACGGAAGTGAATGAGATGAGGAGAGAATGCAGATGGGAATGGGAATGGAGGGACGAAGCGGAAAAGGAGGGGGAGAGAGGTGATTCTCGGATTGAAGGATGATGCACAAAGGAGGGATCACTTTTTATTCATTCATTCATTCATTCATTCATTATTTATTCCGTCAGAATTAATTTACAAGAGAAGTCGAGAGAGTGGACCAGAGACGGATGTCCGTCGACGTCGTCGAATCGGTTTCTGCGGCAGCAGGGGTAGGGGGTAATGG
>LS533583.1:24591-34621 GCA_900490775.1 Pristionchus maxplancki | reverse complement strand
CAAAAGCTCCTCCTTTTGGGGTGAAAACGAGAGAGGGAAGCTATGTCAGAGACGCAGAGAAAAAGAGACCCCTCAAAATTTGGAGTGGTCTCTAGACCACTCCAAAATTTGAGGGTCTCTAGCCTGTCTAACTCTCTCCCTCTTCCCATGTTGAGAGACGATCTCTCGCTCACATTTGGGGGAACCCCTCAAAAAGGAGCCGAGAGAGACTCAAATTTGGGGTAGATCAAGCGTTCTCTCTCCTGTTTTTGGGGGAGAATTTGGGGGAAGAGGGTCAAATTTTGAGGAGCTTGGTACGGGCACTGTGTCGAAATGTGGGAAGAATAAGGCAGTGAACCTGACGTATCGGACAAGTAATGGGCATAAGAAATGTCGTTGCAAAAATCATTCAAATTTCTTCAAAGTAACTCAATCTATTGCTCAGCTTTTCTCTTCGCATTCGTGATGTGGTTTTATATTTGTAAACCGATCGACTATACAATATTGTATATGGAGGTTGGGTGGAGTTGAGCGCTCATGTCAAATATAGCATCCTGGAAGTTCCTTTATGCCCATAAACTGCCTGCTTCTAACTATCTAAATCATCTACTATCCTCTAAATGTACTCTAATATCGATTAAAGTTCAAAAAAGTGCGCCGAAATAGTCAAGTACTTGACTTTCCACCCAAGTACTTGGGTCATTTACATGTCCCCTCCATTTGCCTGTCAATTCTGAGCGGGAGATCGGTCTCTCTCCTGCGCGCGCCGCCAAGTAATTGGGAATTGGAATTGAATGGTTATCCCTACTTGAAAATAACTCCATTTGACCTCGGAAAGAAAGTTTTCAAAAGATGAAGAAATTGAAGAAAGTTGTTCATTTCTTTAGATATTCCCAGTGACAGCTACTTATTTCTGAACATTCATTACAAAAAAAATCATCGAAATTGAAAAGTAACAAATAATCGGCGAATTCACATCAGTAAGACAATGGTGATCTCTGAATATCATTGGGTAAATCTTAGAATGAGATCACAAAGACCAGAAACTAGTAAACTAAACTATCTACAAACACTATAATTCCTATTTATAAGTTGGTAAATTAGAATCAGAATGTTAGATGGGGGACGACTGGTTGATAGAGAGGTTTGTATCGATCAGGGACGTAATTGGGATGGTCATCGTAGAAGGAAAGGGAGATTTCGAGATTGGGAAGACAACAGGGAAGAAGAGTAAAGTGGAAGATGATAAGGGAGAAGAACAGAATATATTCAGCAATTGCGAGACGAGGTGTGACTGGAATGGATAGATGATGAGGGTTGGTTTGATGATCGGATGGCTTACCGTACAGTGAGCAAGAATGCTCAAGGAAAAAGTTATAGTTGCTTTCCAGAACGGCAGGAAAAGAAACAAGAATGAAGAATATACATAAAGAAGTTATTGAGACCTGAAATGTAATATCTTGCATCTCTGCATCTCGATGCGAGATGCATCTCTTGAACCACGTTGATTCTATCGTTTATTTGCGTTCATGGTCTGAAGTCTATTTTATGATCATTGTAGTTCCACTCTCAATTTCCATTATTCTTTAATGGTTACTTCGGAGATGCCCTAATGATAATTTGAAAAATTTCTAATCGAATTAACCTTGCAAATGCTTCTTCTTCTGAAGTGAGAGATCGAAGTGAGAGCTATGTGGAAGGAACTGCTGATGATGACGAGAGAGAGGGACAATCGATGCAACCAGAGTACTGTAATCGGATACTGTAACAGATGGAACTGTTCTTCTATGTACGTGCATTCGCATTAGTTCCACATTTGGAAAATCAACGCGGAAGTGTAAAGGGAAGAATGAACAGTAAGGGTAGATTGATCTCTTTCCCATTGGCATTGAAAAGGGAAAGTGCGGATGAGATGGGATAGGGATGGGTAATTCTCAAGTGGAGAAAAAGAGAGAACAACTCCAATCGAGACAATCCGTGCATGACACTGGTTTAGAACGAATGAACTCAAAAACAGCAAAATTTCTCTGTCTAGGGTGTTGTACGATACCACCTAAATGATCAATTATTCATGATTTAAAGGGAGCTTGCACGGTTGATCGTAATCCTGATGCATTCCAATGAAGAAAAAGATAGACACGCACTCCAGAAAGTGAGTTATGACTCTCATACATCCGATCACTGAATTACTAGTCTGAAACGTCTCCTCATTCCCTCCCTCCTCTCGGAGTTGAAAGAACACGAACCTTTCCGAAATATATCGCTTCTCTTTCTTCAGCGAGAATCATGAAAGATCGATACAATAATCCGGAAATTACTGGAACCTTCATATATACCTGAGATAGCTGTAAATCATCATGTCATTTCGGATACCGTACTCCAATCCATGCGTAGAATTCGATGTGCCGAATAATTGAAGGAAGATCAGAGGGGGCACGGTAGAGACTCGAATTACCATGAGGAGTGCACCAAGTGTATGTGAAACTGTTGCTCACAGAGAAACGAATTGTCTCTCTAGAGAATACTGCAGATTACTGTAGTTGTCCAATTTGTCCCACCTATACACACCACCGTATTCCTTTAGCGTTTTCTCTGGAGTTTCCTTCCCATCCTCTCCAGTGATGAAGATTTGCTATAAAGAGCATGATGAATGATGAATGTCGATGCACCTACATCAAGAGGAAGAAGAGTGCTCAGATAGGCGAGAGTTGCTGCCAAAATGAATCCTGTGTAGTATACGAAAGCAGAGATGAATGAAGAACACGAAGTGGATGCTGAATCGAAAACTGATTGTAGAGTACAGTAGAAGGACACCTGATGGAGGTCCAGGACAGTCATCTTTGTAGTTGCACATACGGTTACGATAGGTGGTAGATACCGTAGCTCACGAAGAGTACGGTAGATTAAGAGTATATTATCACTGATTAGAACGACTAGAGTGATTGCGCGTGGCGATAGATGCAATTGCTGCACTGGACGGGAAGAGAAAGAGATCCCGTTGATCTACTCTCTTCTCTCTTCTCTCTCACTCTTTCTTTATTCCACCCCTCAGGCAACTTTCCCCTGCCCTCACCGTTTATATTCCTTTTTCAAACTGCTTATCAATAGTGAGAATGAATATCATTTGGAGTTCTGAGATTGAAAAAAAGCGATTGCAAACAATAATTCCCCCTAGATCCTTGAACCACTCCTCCCCTCTGTGGTACTATCGTACCTCTACCTAGTTTGCGTACCGTGTCCACAACGACTTTCGGGCGAAATGCCAGAATGTAGCAGTTAATAGCACTCCAATACCGTATCCAACTAAGGTTCTTCACTTCCTCAAAAGTAGCGTATACTGCGCGCGTAAAGTTGAGCTTGTGCATCGCAACACATTGATCCCCTCCGCAAATTTACTTATTGGAAGAAGGGATCAGCGAATGAAAAACAAATTGTAAACACCATAAATTTTTTTAAGACAAAAAATATATAAGTGAGTTTGCGATAACCAAGCTGTGTGAGCAATGAAGGTAAGAAACTGTACGAGTTATCTTCAAACTTTACAGTAATTTAGGACGAAATTTTTGTTAATTCTTTTGTTTACTGATTTAATGTTTTTTTCTAGTCCTAATTAATTGTTTAGTCGTTCTCCTGTTTTTGAGTAGTGTCTGTTTTACCTTTCCCATACATGTCCCACGCATAAAACGCGGTATTCAGGGTAACAACAATCCGTCATCTCTTGAAGATGTCGGTCGTCCCGATGCCCCAGGCTTCGGGCAAAATCAACAAGTTCGCGATGACCGAGAGGCATCTCGGTTTTCTGCAGGAAATGGTTCGCAAGAACCCGGAGAGTTACAAGGAGGTCAGTGGGCAGTTGGCATTTATTTGAGTGCTTGACTTTGTCTCAGTCTTTTTTTTTAAGTTCACGTTCCCCTATTTCAGGAGTTTCTTGAGCAGTATGAGCACTTCATGCAGACGATCAAGTTGCTGCATCTGCAGCCCGTGCAGCATAGAATGGATGTCCAGGTACATTCCGGTTTACAACTTATGCTTATTTCGTCATCGGATTCTTTTTTGTTTGTATAATAGGTAAATTAATCCAAATTAAATGTGAGAAGAATAAGTTTGAACTCAGCCTCTGCTCGACTCGATCACTTTTCTCTCTGGCGTCGTTGTCTTCTTCAAAGAGGAGGCGAAAGCCTTCGGAGATCAGATGCTGACTGTTCTGAGAGAACAGTCAACCGGACTCGATCCTCATGTGCGATTTTGTTCTTACTCGAGTAATATGTCAATTGCTGTCTAAGGAATATTTATTTTAAAACTTTACAATAGTAGAGTGGCTCTAGATTTATAAACTTTTTTTACTAACTTATAGGTGAGAATGGCGTTCTGCAAGGCGCTCATTCCTCTTCGCAACAAGAATTTCATCGACCCTCTCACTCTGCTTGAGCTGTTCTTCGAGCTAGTCAAACTGGAGGACAAACACCTACGGTTGGTTGATAAATCCATATGATCTCCGCGGAGCTCCGAGAAATTTGTCATTTCTGATTTATATATAATAATTACTTACTCTGTTTGCAGAAAGTTCATTCTCTCCTCAATCTCGTCCCATCTCAAGATGATCTGTGTGCAGAAGAAGAACCTGAAGCTGGCAGGAAAGATCCAGAACTTCTGCTTTGCCAAACTCAAGGTGTGTTTTTACATGCTTATTTTAATTTTTTAAAAACATAAAAATTTGGCATCTTGAATAATCATAATTTTTCAGGATTCTCGATCAATTGTCGTGCGATGCTCTCAGCTCATTCTCATCGACGCATTCAGAAAGAAATATTTCCGGTGATTTAGTATCTTTTTTTCAATAGAACTTTGATGTCATCATGTGCATGTTTAGTGATACGAAAACTGCGAATGCCATCTCGGAGGGATGCTTCCACAAGATTCCCAAGATTCAAGTGAATTGTCATCTCTATGTTAATTACGAGCTAAATATTTTTTGCTTCGTATACTCAATCATCATGTTGATTCATTTTCTTTTGCCGTCGTGCATGAATCTCCGTTACAGGTGGCAGCTATCAAATTCTTCATTGGATCGAAGTCAGATGAAGATGGAGAAGAGGAATTGAGTGATGATGAAGATGAGAATGGAGGAGAGGAAGATAAGAAGACACTCAAGGAGGTTCGCTCATACTTTCACATTGAATAACTCCGTATTGTTTATCTATAATATTTCCTTTCTGTTGTTCTCTGGACCATGTCTGATCTGATATTTCAAGGTAATGAACGCGTTCCGATATGCGAAGAAGACGAAGAAGAGGGAGAGAGATCTCGAGAAGGCAAAGAAGACCATGAATAAGAAGAAGAAAGCGAAGAAAGGTGAGTGCGCGCAGTTCAAATTTGACTGCGCATCGCCTGCATAACTGTTTTTATAAAGACTGTATTAAATACACTTGTAATTAATTATCGCAAAAGAATAAACCGTTCCGTTTGTTTTAGTTCCGCTCTGTCGAATTGTATCGTTGATTACGTGGTCTCAAAGTCTAGTTTATGTGCTCAATAAGTACCTATGGCCATATAACGCATGGAGAAGAACGGAATTTTAGAAAAAATCAACGATCAAATAGAGAATAAAATGTTCCGTAATGCGCGCTAAACACCGTAGTGACTTTGCGGAGCATTCGAAACGCACAATACTCGATATGTCAGAGTCTCGTGGAAAGGAGTGCAATCTGCTGGCTGTCCAATCTCTGTACGATGCTCAGGAATTCGGAGATCGTCTATTCAAGATGCTCGAATCGACAAAGGTCGAGAAATTCGAGGTGAGATCAGACTATTCTTTAGAGTGATATTCTGAATAATTCTTTGAATCTCAAAAATAAATGTGCATGCAGGTCCGTCTCTTCCGTATTGCTCTTCTCGCGAGAATCATCGGTATCCATCGACTGCAGACACTTCAGTTCTACTCGTACGTTGGTGTGCTGATTATGAAACAGAGATGCCACGAGTTCCTTCTAGATACGTCCAACGTTTCCTCCAACCGAAGCAACGTGACGTGACCAGAATTCTACTGTATGCAGCGCAGGTACTAATACTTCTTACCTGTTAATCATATCGATTGCTATCAATGGATATTCAGGCGTGTCATGAATTGGTTCCTCCCGACACGATCGAGAATCTTGTGAAATGCATCGCTTACAACTTTGTCACTGATCGGTGAGTACTCAATTCACAGGGCTAGCATAGATTCCTCAATTTCTTTCTTGGTAAGAAAATAAATGTGTATTGCAGTAACTCTCCGGAGGCGATCACAGTGGGAATCAATGCGATCAGAGAGATCTTCAACAATTGTCCCTTCGCAGCAACAGAAGATCTGCTGAGAGATCTGTCTGAGGTGAGAGAGCAGTTATTATCTGCCATTTTTATTAATTCAATGAATATTGAAATGTTTGATGTGAGATATTAGATTATTTGTGTCCCTTTCAGTACAAATCGTACAAGAACAAGAACGTGTCCATGGCAGCCAGGGCGATCATCACTCTCTTCAGACAGGTCCCGCATTTATTTAGTTTAAAAATTCTTCGTTAGCATTTGTGGCGAGCATTTTCATGAATGTTATTGACATCTGCGTGAAAGGTGCCTCTCGCAGGTGAATCCGAAGCTGTTGCACAAGAGAGACAGAGGAAGAATAACTGCAGAGCAGGCTGAGGGAGAGGATCGAGAGTATGTTGCTATAAAAATCGTTACCTAATTTATGTGGTTCTCATTGGAAACCGAGAACTGTCAGGAAGAATTTTAAGAATATCTTCTCGAAACATAACTTTGTAGATACCTCGACTTCGGAGTGCCTGCAGTTCGTGAGTTCGTTCCTGGAGCAGAGTGTCTGCCCGAGGAGAGAGAGGAGAATGGAGAGATGGAGGTGGGATTGACAACACTCGAGGGGAGGGGGGGGGGGGTGTGGTTGCGGAATTCATTTTGTTGTAAGCATTTCAAACTTAATGTTCAAATTTTTTATGTTCATAGCGCGAGACTGGATAATTTATATTTTCATCATTAATTGGAATACTTCACACAACAACAGAAATATGCCCATCTGTTAGATTTATCCGTTCATCGATGTTTTTAAATGTAGCGCTAAGTTATTCGCTTATCTATGTTGCGCTTATCTAAATTCCCCATTTGCAGATCGACGACGAAGAAGAGGAGAAGGACAGTGAGGATGATGGATGGGTCGATGTGCACCATGGTGAGAGATTTTAAGGAGGGATTGGGGGGGGGGGGTCGGGCAGAGAGTAGCAATTACAACTAATGAAAATTCGATATTCTTCTAACACTCTTGAGTTTTATGCTCGATGTTATAGATATAATTTTTTGTGCGAACTTTCTATTTAAAATTATTAAATGTTTAAAAAATGTAAATTAATGAATTGTAGCGGCTGACGTGAGCGATGAGGAGGGAGAGGAAGAAGAAGTGGATGATGAGGATGAAGAAGATGAGGACGAGGAAGGAGACTGGGAGACTGATGTGAGCATTTATTTTGGCTTTTAGATAAAATTGTGCATGTAAATTGGAGAAATTTTGAAATTTTTCTTCTCTTTTGTGAATATTTATAAAGTTTTACTTATCGATTGCAGGACGAAGAGGAAGGAAATGATGATGAAGACGAGGAAGGCGAGGAAGAGGGAGAGGAAGGTGAAGACGAGGAGGAGAGTGAGGGAGAAGAAGGAGAGGAGGAAGGAGAGGAGCTGAATGATAACAAGGTAAGTGACTCACAATTATTTTAGTTCATAAGTAAATTCTGAAATGAAATAAATTGCAGAAGATGCCAGTGCAGTCGAAGAAGTTGAAGAAGAGACTGACGAAATCAGAGATGAAAGCGATGATTGCGACTGTGCCAAAGGTGAGGAATGTGATTGGAAGAATTATAGGAAATGAAAAACATACTGTATGATCAAAATATAAATTCTGTGATATTTATCCACTACTATTGTAGGAGAAGGCAGTGAAAGTGTCGGAGGGACGCATTCTCACCCAGGAAGAATTCAAGAAGATCAATCAGTTCCAGATTAAGAAGGTACGTTTCCTTTTTTAGGGGGGGGGGATTTTCAATTGTAAATATATTGTGTTATTTTTAAAATAAATACATACTATTGTACAATTAAATTGCAGGCGCTTGTGTCCCAGAAGAAGATTGCCCGTGAGATTGTGGGAACGAGAAAGAGAACACTCGATGATGATAGATTGGATGAGGAATATGAGGAGAAGAGACAGAGGTGAGAAGAGAGAGATGGAATGAGACAGTTCCTTTTGTTTTTATTATTTATTTATTTATTATTATTATGATCAATCTGAATTCGTTATTTATGAAAAAATGGCCACAAATACATGAATCGGTTGGGTTGATGAGTTGTCAATAATTTGCATCGCCAGGAGAATCGAGGGCGATGGTCTTCCTCGTCTGAAGGATATCGAACACTTCCATAAGAAGTTCCGAAGAGCGACGAAAGCAGAGAGAATGGAGAGTATTATGGAGGGAAGAGAAGGAAGGGAGGAATATGGAAAAGGAAGGAAGAAGAATGTAAGTGAATGGGTTAATTGATTTGTGATGCACTCATATTCATGGGTGGATATGAATATGAGTACTTCAATATAGATATCATACGAGTAATACTATTTGTGGCAAATGATAATTTATCAAAGTTTTAATCAAATAATAATATTTCAGGCTCCCCATGCGGGTAAGACGAACAGAGAAAACGCGAAGAAGAAGGTGTTCAACATGGTCAAGAACAAGGTACATTTACTTCGCTTTTTTCTCTTATTTTTTCACTTTTTTTCTATGATGCTTACTTACCTTATCCTTCTTCAGATTCGTGGCAAGAACAGACAACGATCGTTCCGAGATCAACAGTGTAGTCTCAAGAATTACCTGCTCAAGCAGGCTGGACGCAAACCAGGAAATATGTAAAAATGGAAAACTCCAAAAATTTACCTCTATATTGTTATCCATTGTTGGCTCTGTTTTGTTGTGTTGTTACGAAAGTTTAGATTTTGAATCGGCAGTTGAAAGTTTTCGTTGCTTTGTTAATGATAAAATTTTAATCAGAATCGAGTGTGTTCTCTAATCAATTCTAAGACTGAACATTTTTCAAGGGGGGCCATATTGACTTTGAGTTGACAGGTCCCGAATGAACTAACGAATGAGCAAACGTATCTTCAATACATTTTCCATTGTTAATTCTTTGATGTTCAAGTACACACAATTACTTTGAATGTGATGAGTTTCCAACTCTTTTCTGCCTTCCCCTCACTTTCAGTCAGTTCCATTCTGTTCGATCCTCTCATGCGTCTTCTCCTCTTTTCCCTTCTCTTCGTCCTTGCTATCACTCTTCCATCAAAGTCTACCACGCCAAAGGGCATGTTCACTTATGCACTTCTCTACATTTTTCATTCCAGGTGCTCGAAGAACTTCTCCGATTCCAAATGTTAAAACACTTCCTCGAATTGAGACACCGACTAGTGCCAAACCACTCATATTCACTGTGAGGAGATGTAGCAAACGTACACGAAAAGATAGATTGAGAACGGGACCAGGAAATCTCTGAGTTCCTCTTCCTCTTCATCTTCTTCATCCACTGATTCATCTTCATCCTCGGCTGACTCAGAGGAGATTCTTCGCATGACTGTTTCAATTAGAAATTCTTAAGAGTACATGACACATTTTTTTCAGAGAGTTACTACTCTTTCTCCGGAAAAGATGGAGAAACTAGCCGTAAAAATGCTGAATGATGCCGCTCAAAATATGAAGGAAAATGAGAAAGTTCAAAAGGGCATGAAAGATAAGACACATGGAATAAGTGTTGCTATGGATGGACGTCCGATCACCAGAGTGTGAATACAATATTATTGTGGAATAAAATAAGACATTAATAACGAATGTTCTTCAAAATGTTGCATCGTTGAATCTCACAT
Organism: Pristionchus maxplancki; assembly: GCA_900490775.1. Classification (NCBI taxonomy): domain Eukaryota; kingdom Metazoa; phylum Nematoda; class Chromadorea; order Rhabditida; family Neodiplogasteridae; genus Pristionchus; species Pristionchus maxplancki. The sequence goes on along the minus strand of LS533583.1, from coordinate 24,696 downwards.
TCCTTGTGAACTCTCGACTTATGAAGTGACTTCATCGTCGGACGACTTTGGATGTTCGATTCCCTCCTCTTTCTTGAGTGGTACTGAGTGACCCTTGTGATTGAT
>LS529885.1:978255-1002817 GCA_900490775.1 Pristionchus maxplancki | reverse complement strand
GGGTGCAGATGGGGATACGGTAGATGGACGTTGCTAAAGGTTTTCCCTCTCCCCAGTCTCCGCATTCCCTCTCCCCAACTTTCCCACTTGCATTCCCAACGGAAATATTTCCATATTTCTCAGCAAAGAAATGTATAAAATTCGAATGCAACAATAGAATAAAGCAGATTCCTCTGTACTACTTTATTTAATTACATTAGCCATCAAAACAATACGAAATCACATGAGATGCGAGGTCATAAAACAATTAGATTAGATAAATAAATTAAAAGCAGATCAGAATACTCGCTAGAAAAATCAGGGAGAACCTGCAGAGGGACTGTATCTCAAATGGAGTGGTGATCGTAAACTGTACAATAGAATACGGTGTCCTATTTACAATCTTGATCGATATTATTAGATGGGATCATTTAGTTGACTGCGGCCTTGGGAGTCTCGAAGGGAGCAGCAAGGGGCAGCTCTCCAGAGTCAGCGATAACGACGTCCTGAATATATAAAAATCAATCATTCATATCAAAGGATAAATTTTCACTATCCCATCCCATCCTCTCAAACCAAACAACGATTGCGGAAGTTCATAGGGAATAATCGGTGGGCAAACAACCCGAGCTGTACTAACATCCATTCAAAGAGCTCTACTGGTCATTCGATACTAGATTCCGTGACCTTCTCATACATCAACTACCGTACATTCTCGGGTCTGTCTCCGGGACGAGTCTTGGTGGATTCGATCTTTCTGACAACATCCATGCCCTCGATGATCTTTCCGAATACGACGTGACGTCCATCGAGCCAAGGGGTGGTCACCTGAACATCATCAATTATCGGATGATCCAACTTTGAAACGTAGACATATCCATTACCCCGATTCAATCTCGTGCTCACTCGTGTCAAGGTCACAATTTCTCGTAAGTTTAGATGAATCCAATTATAACTGACCCGTGCACTAATTTTGCCCCCATAGTTCATTCAAATAACTGACGGTGGTGATGAAGAACTGAGATCCGTTGGTGTCCTTGCCGGCATTGGCCATCGACAGCCATCCGGGTCCGTAGTGCTTCAGGGCGAAGTTCTCGTCAGCGAACTTCTCTCCGTAGATCGACTTTCCTCCGGTTCCGTCTCCACGAGTGAAGTCTCCTCCTGCACATCAACCGATTAGCGACACGTCATCATAATCTCCAATCTCACCCTGGATCATGAAGTCCTTGATGACACGGTGGAACTTGGATCCCTTGTATCCGAATCCCTTGGAGCCAGTGGCGAGCTGGAGGAAGTTCTCGGCGGTCTTGGGGACGACATCTCCGAAGAGACCGATCACGACACGGCCCTCCTGAACACAATCCATCACTGGATGTTACAACGGCGAGGGACGCACCTTCTTGCCTCCGATGGTGATGTCGAAGTACACCTGCTTGGTGACCGTGACGGTGTCAGCGGCAGAAGCAAGCTGCAATTCATAGGATAGATAGGGCATAAAGGTAAAAGACTGAGTTAACCTACCGAGATGTAGGCGAGGAGTGCCAGGGAGGAGAGGCCGATGATACCCATCACTGGAAATGCGAATAAATTTGGAGAAATAGCGTTGATATAAAACGGAACAATGTGTGGATTGCAGTCAACAGCTCAAGGGAAGCATAATTTATTACTTTTGGAAAGATTACAACCAGATCTGAGTCAGAAAATAAATAGCTTCTGTGTAACAACTACGAGACTGGCGCTTAGAAATCTAGAGCCTACGCTTTTTTCAATGATTTCCCGGTAAAGCAAGCACTATAGGGTAACCCTTACCGCTCCGCCCATAAACTCAAACACGGAAATGAAAGAAAAGTCAAGAAACGTGCCTATTAGACGTCCCCTATTGAGTCTGAGCGATCGCCACGTCAACATTTCAAAGTGAGGGGCACGCCGCGCGCCAGGTGACGCGTCAACGCGTCGCGGCTAGGGGTCAAGGTTACTGTAATTACCTTATGGGTTAGGTCGAAACTATTTTTAAAATTTTTATCAGAAACGAAAATACAGATTGGTCTCAAATGGTTCGACTGTCCGACTGATTTCTAGTGGGGGCGGGATCTATCCTCAGTCGATTGATAGGCGTTGATAAGGCGAATGATAAGTGATAAGATAGCGCTGGGGCAGGACTGACTTAGACAGAGATAGAGACAGGTCGATCTCATCTCGACTCGTCCTTTAAATAGTCCACTCGAGGGGAGAGAGGGTAATTCCTCCGGAGGTTGAAGGTCAAGCAGCGCTTGCTGACCTCGACGAGAGGGATAAAGTAAATGGAAGAGTGACCAGTGAGATCTGAAGAGAATCCAGACGAGTAAGAGATCGAATACATTAACGAGCGTGCATCGAATCGAGGTTTATTGAGCACGGACTACTTAGATGCATGGGAATGGGGGTAGATCACTGGGTCAGACGGGACTGCAGAGGAATACATTACTTGAGAATGTCCGAACAAGACATCGTAAGTGAGAATGGAGAAGAGTGACAGCTAGGACTCGCTTCTCTTGCACTCACAATTGCCGGAAGTATTGAGAGAGAACTGAGAAAATAGTGAAAGTAGGCACAGAAAACACAATTATGATGCCTAGTCTTCTGAAAGTAAGGGAGACTTCTCAGATAAATTGCTCCCTGAGGGCAAGACGGTGAGAGATGGATAAGTGTAGGTCATAGGACACAAGTATTGGACAACTGATTCATTGCTACTGCGAGTGAGTGGATGCAATCAAGAAATTGAACGCTCGCAAGTTGTTAAAAATCTCGGAATTTGTGAAAAATCTCGGAATTTTCAATATGCTAGATCTAACAAACAAAATTCAAACATTTCTGATTGAAGACAAAAGATTCGCTTAGGCAGGAATTCGTTTCTCTACGCTCACTCACTTCCTGAAGATATCTTATTCATTCATACAGCTGATTACGTGAGAGAGGAATACATAACTCACTCCTCCCATCTCATACTCAACTATTCACATGCGAGGAATTCCCATTTCTATCTTAGTGCTACGGAAGCACTGCTTCCTCCTTCACAAAAAAAAGAGAATAAACGTGAGTAAAGCGCTACTGACAAATAGTTCAAAAATCGTTTCACAAAAAATCTATAAGATTCCTGGAGCAAGCAACTTCTGATGGGTGGAACTCCACGGTCGTTGAGCAGTCATCTTCTGGACCTGAAGAATAAAGTTCACATCAAAACAACACTAGTGAGACAGATTCTTCATCCGAATAGAGTGTGACTTCTCTAATTTCGGCTAATTTCACTCGTGAGAGTGACATTGCCGCTACTCGCGTATCTTTTCTCTTTGTTCATGTTATCCTCAGGCTGTGAGACGTGATCGATTAGATACGAAGAAAATTATCTGACCTACACGCCCTACAGTACCCATGGTGTAGTACCGTACCTCATGGACCTCTCCTGTGAATGGGAGGATGGAATGAGGGACTCCATGTTCATCCACTCGATAATTTCCCTTTTGTCTCGCCAATATTGCCCTTCCCTTTATTGATCCAATCGTGTTCATCTGCAAAAGGATGATGCCGAAATCAATTTGGATACTCAAGATACCGTACCCTACACTGTATCTATCCACTGGGGAGTTAAATACTTTATCTGCATAAATTACATCATTCATAGCAAATAGTCAGAAAGGGTATCGGAATGCCCTACTTTTCCATCCAAAAGTATCGCCACGAGGTCTCGACCATTCATCCTCATCGTGGATACGGTATCGATCGATAAGTTTGTAGGGTACGGTATGTGGATTCGAATCGGAATGGAAGGGAGAAAAGGATACTCGATTCAGCGCCCTTTCTGCTTGCTCGATTTTGTGTAGATCGTGCTTGGTTTCAACCATTCGATCGTCGGCCGATTGATGTGCCCTGAAGAGTCGATACGTTCACCATCTACAGTAATCAACTCACCATCGAGCCATCTTGAATTGCTCGTGCAGTGATCGACTGCTGACTAAAAATGTATCTATTCTTTTTTAACGTTCGAAAATTGTTATGAACTCACCGTAATCAAAAGTGATCATCATAGCAAGAAGAAGTAAACTCGATGAAGGGTTCATTCTGAAATAAGTGCAGTCATTCGAGAAAGCGAGAAAAAAGAGCATCAAACTCTAGATAGAAGAACTGTTCCCTAGGAGTGAGTTCGACAGTTCAATGCGTCTTCGAATGAGGCAATCAAATAAAATCGCACAATCACGCGTTGGGGGATCTCACCAACTCTTTAATAGACGATTTCTCTTCTCGTTTTGCTCCTTTGATTTCCCGTTCACAGAGTTCTTCTTTTTCTCGACCAAACATGCAATCTGTGAAGATACGCAGTGATCACTTCTCTCTTCATTGCTTGTGAGATACCACGTGGGGGAAAGAGTGTGAAGACACGACGACGGAACTTCCCTTATGTCAAAGACGTTTATAGAACGGATTCAACCCGTGTGACACTCAACGATAACAAGAGTAACAATGTGAGTAGCCAATCTCTAGAGATGAAGGGGATACATACTCTAGTAACAACCGAACATATTATAAATGAGACAAGAGATCAAAGATCACTCTTCCATATCCTCAACTTCTTCCTTGACATTCAACTTTTTCGAAGGTTTGCCATTCATTTCATCAACTTCCTTCTTGATATTCAGTTGCTTTTCCTCCTTCTTCTTTCCCTTGGGCACAAATCGCTCGGGAAGGGATGAGGTCACAGCCTGAACATAGATACATCGTACTCAGCAAATGCGCGAGAAAAGATCTACTGCATAATTCAGACCTGCGCAACACCAACGATTCAATAATTATTTAATTTCTCGCGCATGTTCCCTCAACGTACCGTAATCAATGCATCAACTTGTTCCTCACTGGGAAGTCTCTCCTCACTCTCCTCTATCATCACTTCGATGTCTACCTAAAGAAGTAATCTTAATTTTGGAACAAACATCCCGTCTTTTACTATTGTGAAACATTTACTCGTATTTATAATAATTCCGGTAGAATGACAATAATACCTGAGTGGTAGGTCGCGTGTTGATTAACTGTAGTGTCTCTGCTGTCGTTAGCTGCAAGGAGTTTGTGTGTATGGTAGGACTACTTTTGACCAGAAAAATTATTCGAGACCAAATGCGTTTTATTTTTCAAACCTTACAATTATTACAGCTATACCGATTTTATCACTGTTATATTTACCCGATTCATAGACGAACGAGTTAATCTAAAAAGGTCGAATAATGGCACACCTCGAATGGTCGAAGTGCCTCGATGCACGCTTTGATGCTCTCTTCTGTCTGATGGGCAGCAGGCGTTGATTTGAGGTACTTCAGACCCTGTAGGAAATATTTATGTTTTTATTTTTCGGTGTCCTTCATAATCATGAAATTTATTAACTTCGAATTGATCTCCAATTAATGTATACCTCGAATACGACATTGTTCAGATCGGGTAGTCTATCTCTCTTCGGTCGTTTGCCCTCGCGAGTTTTGATCTGCTGAAGGACACGCATCGCCTGAAAGAAAGATTACTTTATTATATATATTTATTAGAAAAAAACCTCAAAGTTGGTGATTGCGGAAGCCTGACCGTTGACGACCTCCATCGACTTCTAGAAAGACTATGCATGAATTCACTTTTCACCTACGATAAGTCAACGGATGGGCCCACTATTGATGAGCGGTTACTGTAATCAGTGGTACTCTTACCGTTGAAGGTTGATAAATCCACCCCCACTATAGTTACCTCATTGTCAGATACCTTTTGTGGTTTTAAACCAATGTATGTAGATCAAGTGATGTGAATTATGAAAGTGAACAATCTTTATCGTAAGGCATTCGTAATACCACAAGGGCTTAGCTTTGAGCAATCAGAAATCGATAGCATAACGGGGTCTTGCTGTTACCGGAAAAAAAATGGATAGTCACAGGGAAGGATTCCTAAATGCTGTTAGAAACGAACAAAAATTGAGATGAGTTGAAAACAATCAAAATGGGATAGAAGAAGAAGAAACAAAGCGTCGAAAACCTATAATCAGCATGAAATGTGTGGGTGCGAGGTATTAACTAGTGCAGACAACAAAATCGAAATGGACAATGCTGCAATCCTGAGTCTAATCGTCAATCAACAGTCATGAGTGTTTTCTTTCTCTATCCTTGAGTTATTACAGAGTGAAAGAATACAGATCAACGATCAATCTACTGGTATCAAACTAACATTAAAGTGATGAAACAATCTAGTCGTATTGTATTCTACAGTATCCTAATAGTGAACATTGGAAAGAACGGTAAGTACCGGGATTCTCGAGATAAGCCTTGATTACAGTAGATATCGATCTCCTACTCCCATTCGGTCGTTCCGGGAGGCTTGGAAGTCATATCGATGAGAACTCTAGACGTTCCCTCAGGAACTGCTTTGTGGATACGATCGACCATCTTGAGAATCATCTGAAAGAATTATTCTAATTATTGAATTATTACACCAAATATTTCTTCAATGGTTTACTATGTGGACTAATCGATATCGTCCCTTCATCTACCGTACCTCCTCTGATATATCTCGACCGGGCAGTGCAGCAGTTCCTGTCATGAAGTCAGAAGTCATGAAGGGACGGAGACAGAACGAGTGTCTGCAAAGAAATGTCGGTGACGGATGAAAAGGCGGGGAAGCTACTTGTTTTTCCATGAACAGTTAATAAATCACATTAAGCTTCACTATCATTGCTAGGTAACCTTGAACCATCCAAACCGATTTGTGTTGTTTTCAACAACAACTGGTCAGGTCGATAATTCCACTCACTTCTCACTCATCTCTCCATTCACTCGATCGAAGTGCACTGGAAGCATCACCACCGGCATCTTAAATTAAAATTTTTTTTAGAATTTTCCTGCTTCACCCTAATTACTTCTTGTTCTGATCACCAACAAGACAGAACTTGCATCAATCAAATAATGCGACTACTGAATCTCGCTTCACAATCATTGCATTCCCTCTGTTTAGGCCGAGTCATGGCAATTCCCCTCGTCTGACCTGCTGGATGTTGACATGGGGTAAATTCCTCTCCTCAGGCGCGTCTTCTGCGTGGTGGCGGAAGAGAGTATCCGTCGCAGCCTGTAACATGCAAAATTTTCGGGTGTTTATCTATTTGATTTTGATATTTCCTTCATTTCGTCGAAAACCGATAATACAAATTCGAGAAAAAAATCTCACTTTATCAGCCTTCTGGACCTTCTCAACCGTCTTCGCATTCAAATGGGTCATCGTCAGATCAGTTACCGAACTCTTCACTGAACCACCGAACACAAAGGTCACTCTGCAAAAGCATACATTGTAAAATATAAAATTTTCGAACTTGAAGAATTCTTTTTTCATGACTACAATTGGACCTGTTGATCTTGTGGAGCAGAGTGGGAATGAGTCCAGCCAATTTCTCCAATCCCTTCCATGGAATGGGCGAGTAGTCAGTCGAGATGGCGGCCACGTACGAATACGAACGAGAATCGCCCTGAATTTAAGTTTATACTCATAAAAGTACAGGGTGAAAGTAAAAAAAATAACGTGGTGTTGCATACGTACCTGCACTCCGACACTCTTGATGGGCAGGAGAGTCGCGGAGAGGAGACATTCAGGAGGGATCACCTGAGAGAGATCTTTCAGTCTCACAACTCAAATCAGAATAACCCTACCGTAGCAAGATCGAATCCGTGCAGGAGTGGGAGCAGAATGGCACGCGCTTCCTCTTCCACCGCGTCCTGCAAAATTTTATTTCCCACATTAGGTTTACTTCCTCGTGCGCGATCTATAATAGATGCACCTAGAAACTTCTTCACTAATCTCTCTCCTCACCTTCGGTTGCTGATTCAGTCGGACAATGTGCGTGAGACGAGTCTGAGTCGATGCGAAGTCATCGCACCTGCATTACGTATATCAGATTGCCTTCGATACCTAATGTGTGGCCACACGATATTTTTTTCCGCCATGACTATCCAAAATAAACATTAACGGTAACACGCAACTCACATGTACGGTTTCTCTGCAGCCAGGATGCGAATGGCGAGACCGGGACCGGGGAATGGCTGTCTGCAAAGTTACTTTTACTGCGACTCTGCCAACATTACAGTCATCGTTAGTTCTCGATCGCCATCCGTCCTCCTCCTACCGTACCTCTCGACAATCTCCTCCGGAAGTCCGAGATCTCTTCCTAGTTGTCTCACTTCATCCTTGTGGAAATCACGCAGAGGTTCAACCACACGACCCTACAACAGTTACAGCTTAGAATTTTTTCACTAATAATTTTTGCAATTAAGGATCTAAATAAGATACTCACCCTGTCTCTCAATTCTCTCACGAGGGCGGTGTCATTGTGGTGAGTCTTGATGGTATCAGCATGACCAGAAGCGAGAGAGGAGGCAGATTCTATCAGATCGGGACGGAGAGTACCTGTAGAAGACAGTTTGTTCATGAAATGTGAAATTTTGTTTGGGTTTTTTTCTTCGGTTGAATTCCTTCAATAAATGCAACTAACCCTGGGCGAGGAAGTAGTGTTCCGCATCCAATTTCAGTTCCTCCATCACATCATCCTTCACATGGATGAACGTGTTCCCGATGATCTGTCGTTTCGCCTCCGGTTCCGTCGTCTCAAAATAGAAAATATGACCATTCAAGTGTTGTCTTCAACAGATTAATTAGATCAATGAATGTGTTGAATAATACCTGATCGAGTGTCATTCCATCTCCATTCCTTCCATTCACTTTCCCCTTGTAGAACTGCTCTGCGCACTTGAAGTGGTGCACCTGCAAGTCTACGATGATCTACCCTGATGCCGGAGGTAATAATCGATCAATTCTCGCTTACCTTGAGATTGATGGCATTGAGCGACTCGACGACTGCATCCGACTCGTGCAATCTGTAGAGTAAATGAAAGAACTTCATAATGAAAAGAATCTGAACGAAGTAGCATTCGGATTTTATGTTTACCTCATGAATCCATTGTCGATGTGAACAGCAGTGACTCGGTCTGCTCCGAGTGCTCTATGCAGCAGAGCAGCACACACTGTTGAGTCAACTCCACCCGATACCATCACCTCAAAGAAGAAGGCTCCTTTTCATTACTTGCCACCCTTTTCTATTTATTTACATAAAAAGGAAACTCACCAGTACTTTCTGGTCGGGACCGACGAGCGAACGAATCTCAGCGATACATGCTTCCTGAAAGTCATTTCATTAGAATGATATCCAATGTCTATCATTTTAAACAAAAGTCACCATTTTTGTTACATTTCTAGAAAGAGCTCCATGCTGTGCACAATTCCCAGCTCAATCTAACTTCTCCACAACATCGGTTCTCTGACCTCTCTGCTCTCCATCGAGTAATCTCCTTTGCATCCGCACACTTTGTACAGGAAGTTGTCGAAGATCTTCGCGCCATTCACAGAGAGATCAACCTACAAACATTTTCAACATTTACAATATAATGTTGAATGGACAATAGAAGGTCTCTTAGCAAGCAGATAATACAAAAACTACCGTACCTCGGGATGGAATTGCACTCCATACAGTCTGCGTTCCTCGTTCGAGATTCCTGCAATGTGTAATTTTAGAATGTATTCCAGGTTTAGGAACATTGTTACTCCTGTAATTTTTCAATGAATCCACAGTGTTCTCCCAAATAGTCAATCGATCGTCATCACTCTTCCCCTCATTCTCACCTGCTACATGGGCGCGACTCCTCGCGACGACCTTGAATCCAGGAGCGACAGTGGCATCCGAGACTGAATCTCCGTGAGTCAGCAACAACTTCTCGGAAGTGGAAAGAGACGAGAAGAGAAGGCATGAGGGATCGATCTGGTGAGAAGAAGAGTTTATATTCTATTTAGAATTCATTAATCGATATCGTCTACAATCTCTAGCATGTGAGATCTTCAATATTAGCCCCATCTTCCCTTTTTCTTTGCCACGGAACCGATTCAATGCGATAAGAGGGGCTACGATGAAGTTTGAATGAGTGCCCATTTTGTGACTCATCTGCCCAGTGCAAAGTGTACGCAGATAAGCAATTCTATCGGTTGCGCTCATCATGCCATCATTAATCTTTCGATTTTGTCAAATTATTGCTTGAGAACTACAATAATCAAGAAACACAGTATCCCCTCCTATTTTTCACAATGTCTCAATGTTATTCACCTCAACATCACTCTGTCCATCGGCCCTCAGACTCTCCCTCGTCACCGTTCCTCCGAAGTGCTTGTTCAGCGACTGCAATACTCGTATTTCATGAGGGTCATTCAATCACCTCAGTAAAATTGATACAATTGCGAATACTATAGAGAAGGAAACCATGAGACTACTTATTGATGGTAAAGTTGCAATTGTTCTCTAACCTGGAATCCATAGCAGATGCCTAGCACGGGTAGTCCACAACTGAAGATGGATTCATCGACGGAGGGAGCTCCCTCCTTCCACACCGAATTGGGACCACCGGATATGATGATACCCCTGCAATCTTAATGTTAACCAGCAGACGAATTTTTCAAAGGAAGAGTCACGATCGTATTGAAACTCGATATCTCAAGTATACTTTCTTCTCTCGTACATTTGGCAAATGAAAGTATTCTGCTCATAATTCATTTCATAAATCAAAAGGGAGACTATCGTATACTTACTTGAAATTGCCCTTCTTCATGATCTCCGCTGCAGTCGTCTGGAGGGGGAACATATCCGAGAGAACACGATGCTCGCGCACTCGACGATCGATAATCTGTAGAGGAATCAATCAATTATCAGATGAACTACAGTACTTCTCCAATTGATCTACCATACCAATACCGTACCTTTCCATACTGCGCGCCGAAATCCAAGATGGCGATGCGCTCCCTGTCGTCCCCAGTCATCTGAATACGAAGAGTATTTAGATAAATTACCAGTGCGATCAACACGACAGAAAGATAGTCGAAACGAAGTCATTCTAATCAGCTGGCATTGAGAAGTTTCTCTGACGCACGCTCACGAGCGCTAATGCAAACAAGAAGAACTACGTAAGATGTAGAAACTTGCAGGTATACAGGTACGAATTGAGTAGAAAACTACTGTATACATAGCAAACCCGCCGAATGCTAGTAGGCAACCAAGACAGCGATTGATAAGAAATTGATAATGGATCGTTTCTGCTGAGTCGTAGAATGATCCGAGAGAAGGAATGAAAGATAAGAGGATGAGAAAGTGCATGAAAGAAGCAGAAACGAAACAGAGAAGTAGAGAAAGAGAGGGAGAGAGTTTGAGACGAGGAAGAGGAGAATTCAACTGTGTAACAGACGTAGAGGAGGCATTTGAGAAGAACAATAAGAAGAAGAAAACCGAACCAATGCGTGATCTACGTTCTCAACATTACGACAAAGTCGATTCAACGAAGATTCAATTTTTAGAAACTGTCAAACCTAAACAAATACGATAATTACGAACACAACACAATGTACAAGACTAGTAGGACCAATCTAGCAATCGTTTTCAGCGTTAAAATAAGTATACATAAATCAACAATTAAATTAAAGGACAAAGAAACAATTTAGGCGGAATTTGAAAAGTTTGAAGTATACTGTGGTCAAACCAAAAAGCTTGTAATAGAACTGGTCTATTATGAACTGACTTTTTCCCAGCATTTTGAAGAATTTTTAAAAAATGTTTTCAAATTATTTATTTTTAACACCAATTAAAAAAAAATAATTTTAAAATGAATAATTCTGTCATGGTTGACAAACTCCTATTTCTTTTCTCGAAATTGAAAGAGGCATTCCGCCAAAGGAAGGAGGGGATTAGATTAGTGTCGAGACGGAAGCTTTTCATTGACATCGACCGATTAGTGACTATAACACTAATTCTCTTTTTCTACTCCATATGGGAGAGGGTCAGAACAGAGGACGGCAGATCAAAGGATATTACACGATGCATCGATATTGCCAGAGGGAATGGGCGCATGTATCTGTCATAGAGAAGTCTCTGATATCAGAAACATCGGATCTCTCGCTATCACAGAGACAGTGTGACGGATTGAATCAACAGCTAGAATGGAGCAGCCAGTGGAAGAAGGACCAGAAAAGACTGAGTGAGTATCAAAATAGTAGTCATCGTTCCTTCTCACTCACAGGAAATTGCCGATTCCCCGTATGAGGGATGAGGCGAAAATAGACTGAAGGATTCCCCGTTGGACGTCATCACGACCATTCCTCTCACTATGAATAGATGTTGTTGCTATAATTATATTCTGAATCAGAGAGAGCTTGAAATTTTTTTATCGTTACATGATAATACTGCGCATGCAGAATCAACGAGAAGCCGTTTCTGAAATCTCAGCTAATCGTCCATTCTAAAATTCAAGAATACCTACAACTTATTTCAAGTGCTCATAGTTCTTGTGAAACTATCTGTGATGTTGTTCTCGATGACATAGTCTCACAAAATTACAAAAGAGATACAGTATCTTCCCACTCTCATCCGCATTACGAGCATAAGAAGGGATTGGGGGATACGACTTTGCATGATAGCTACCAGACCACCAAAGGGAAACGACCGGCGGATAATCGGCAATGAGTGACAGGATCAGAGGAACTTCCACTATCTTGGAGAGGATTGAGACACCCCGAGATACTCTTTCCGGTGAGCCGAGAACATCAGTCCCTCTACTCATCGAAAAATGTGCCTCGATCTCAGCAAAAACACAGAAGAGTTGCAGGTTCAGAATCTCCGGGAGTCATGCTCTCAAAATTAGCTTCACTGATACAAGGAGGAGGAAGAAAAAGTTTACCTCGCTCCCATTTAGTCTTCAAGAGTTGCAGAAATTTTCCCAAAAATTTAGTAAGATCTCAATAAAACTTGTGGTAACTTAGTGGTACCTTAGGAATAGAATAGGAAGTGAAGGAGGTGTCAAGACGGTCAATTACCCCGTGGCAGTAAAAAGTGAGCAGTGACAGTTAGCCTCCCCCTCTCTCTTAACAGTACTTCTTTCCCCCTCAATCGTCTTCGGTCCATTGCTCACAACCAATTCGTTTCCAATTCCAACGAAACTGCGCATTTTCACACAATTAGCCTCATTGATACAAGGGGAAAGCAGCATTCTTCGACTATCAAAAGGGCCGACACGAACACTCATTCTAATCAACCTCATCATCATACTCACTCCTCTCACTTTCAAGTGTCTCTTCTCCAGTCCCCTTTCCCCTTTGCTCCGCCCCCTACCGTATCCCTCCTCCCTTCCCCATCTCTTTCGCGCATCTTAGTAGGCGGATCATCACACCTCTCATTCACACCCTTGCAGTAACCGTGGACTGACGAGGATCCTACGAGGATCCTATCTATTACCGTACTCCGTCTACAGTATGCCGATGGAGTCACCCTTCACTCCATCGAGTATTCTCAATTCTTCTAGTTCCTCCTCATCAACACAATCCTCTTCTGTTCCCTCCAGTCCCCTCACTCCTCTTCCTTCTGGATCTTCGTTCACGCACATATTCGGACAGGTTCGAATCTTGTTCTTCGTCAGACTTCACTTCGTTATAATTTCCCGACTGCACTCTACAGTACGAAAAAGATGAATCCTCTTTCTTCGCTTGTATTGTTGTAGTCACATCCCGGTCTCCTTCAGGGTCGAGTGAATCAACTCGGTGGTGTCTTCATCAATGGTCGTCCTCTCCCTCACAACGTCCGAGTCAAGATCATTCAGATGGCTAATGCAGGAGTCAAGTGAGTCGATCAATGAAAAGTTGACGAAAACTCAATAATTGGATTATTATTCAGGCCATGTCAAATCTCTCGACAACTGCAAGTCTCTCATGGCGCCGTCTCCAAGATTCTGAATCGATTCGCAGAGACGGGATCGGTTCTTCCTGGCCAGGTAATAACCAAACAGCAGCTTTCCCATGCCAAAACAGTTCAAAACAGCTTGAATCTGCCATTGTGACTCGATTGCATCTGTCCCCATTGTCTCAGTATTACTCCCATACTCATCCCATTCCCCTCTAAATCGGCTACTCTTCGATAGATCAATTTCCCTCCCTGAACAAGGCCCTTAGAGTGTCGCCTCTTTCCTCCCTGCTGTGACTATTGACAGATTGCCCCTTTCCAATCTGGGTTACTGTATTGAGGAGTCTCGAGGGTACGGTAGATCATCGATTGATTGTAGATGGGAGGTACTCGATCTCGTCTTCCGGTGGAGGCAGTCGATGCTCAACTCTCCGTTATCGTTGATGCTCATCCCTCTGCAACTCCATGCGAACTTCGATCTCTCCTCATCAAAACAGGTGATCGATACTCTATCGGCTACCGTAATCCCTTCCATTCAGATGCGTGTACTAAGGCGAATGCTCCTTCAGTATCAGCAATCAATCGATATCTTCGATCGAGAACTGCGAGGAGGGAAAGAAAGGCTGCGGCCCGACTGAATCACTCCATCGAGAGTATCCTGGGATTGGACAAAGGTAACAATTTCGGTTTTTTCATACCAGTAAAAGGTTCATGGTGCTTGACTATTTGTGAACGTTCCGAGTATGGGAATAGTTGCAAGATGAAAGGCCTCTCCCTTCCTTCTGTCACGCTCCGACTCATTTTCCAATCAAACACCAATCTTGTTTCTCACGCTTTTTGCAGTCACTTTTTGAGGAAAGTCGCGCCACTTTTGACACCTTTGCTCTCGTGTCCCATCTCTTGATTAGTCCACGAGTGAAAGGAGTCCTGAGAGGGCGAGTGAAACATAACTGAAACAACTGAGGATAGAGCTCTTTGCAGAAGATACTTTGCTCTCAACTCTCACGCACATTACCAGTATAACTCTCCGTTCGTTTTCCCACCCTTTCCTTCCGTTCCCAAGCCAATTCGAGAGAAGTGACACTGACTGTGCAATCGAGCACACATTTGATAAGTGATAACGACCTCTTGGTTCTCAGAGAGAGAAAGGGAGGGAAGAGATGGTCACTCAGTGAGTATGCCTAATCTTCCCCCCATCGTAATATCAAAGAGGTGCGAATATCCTTGATTAGATTGATATCTTTTCCTTCCCTGACCGCGATAACCTCATCCATTCCTCCTGCCACCTTCTTCCCTTTCATCTCTCATTGTTGGTTCAGTTACCGCAGAGTTATGGCCAGTCGAGATAACTTTGACTGAGCATACCGATACACCCAGGGGGTAAATGACTGGTCTACCACAAAGACTGCAAGGAATAGCCCTCCTCCTTCTTCTCTTATCTGATTAACACTTGCCTCCTATCAGACTGCTCGCAACAAATTAATGATCTCTCATAAATCTCAGTGTTCATTAATAACTCGGATGGAGTGGTAGGAAGGAGGCGTAATTGGTAGATAGACATCTCTCATACTGTAACTAGTCCGGTCCAGGCAGTTTCCGGGACACAAAGTCACCGCTATGAACACAAAAAGAGTCTGTCTCCATTTCGCTTGAGTGATTGGACCATTCTCTTCTCGCCATGAAAGATCAAAGACCAATTGTTCAGAGGATGGTCGTTCTTCTTCGTCTGACGATGACTCCTTCGATACTCGCCGCAATCGAACCAATTTCTCCCCTCAACAATTGGATATGCTCGAGGCTGCATTCAATGTGAGTCTGTTCTAATTTTCCGAAGAAATTCATGCTTAGATTTACCCCAGTTTGAGATAGAATAGATCAAAGATTATGAAGAGGATCCGCCTTCTAATCCCTCCTCCATCACAGGCCAACTCCTACCCCGATCCTCCCACCAGAGACGAGTTAGTGAGAGCGACGAATATCTCTGAAGAGAAGATCATGGTGAGTCTGTTAAACGTCGGCTACCGTAACTTCGTCGGGTGTGGCACAATAGGCGAGAATTGAAGAGAAATAGCAGGACTCTCTCCACTTTACTTGCTCTCTGGCTCTTTCTTACAGCGTAGTGTGCAATGAAGAGCGCGAAATGATGATGCCGTTAAGCGATCGCTCTCGATCGAAACTAATTGAGGGGAAATGATGTCCGAGAAGGCAAAAAGAGGGACGAGTGAATGGAGTTATGTGTGTTTCGAGTCAAATGAGACGGAAGGGGAGCGATACCGTATTCAGAGAGGGAGGGAGGGGCCATTCACTTTCAGCCCCACAGGAAAAGGCAGAGGGAATGATCAGATGCTTCGCACCGCATAAATGGTGTGTTATTGTACTGGTTCTAGAATTTCTCAATTTCTGTATCATTTAATTTTATTTCCACATGTAGATGTAGATCCAGTGCTTCTTTTTGATGTGCAGATCATGGAAAGTGCAAGATTTGACTCCATTTAATCCTCTCCATTGACTCTTCACGAATAGGTGCACTAATGAGCAGATTCACGGGGATAGTGTGGTAAGAGAGAAGTCATGAATCAAGGGGGGAGGAGGGGAAGGGACATCCCAGGGGGTAAGTGGCCATTCGAAGGGAGACACACGTAACTGTTACCTCGTTTATGGACTCGTGACAGATTCCACACTGGATTCCTTCAAATACCTTAGGGGGACACCCATCAATTTCGAAATAAGGGAGAGATCAAAGATCATTTGCAGACGTGGTTCTCGAACAGACGAGCTCGTTGTCGTAAGAATCTTCCCTTCCTTCAACATCTTCTTCCTGGATTGGTGAGTGGTTACGGCCAAAATCTACCGATGATTGATCTTTGAATTTTATAATTTTCACAGTTGTGCACCAATGACACTATAAATTTTTCAGCTAACTCCAACTCCCGGCTCTCTCCTCGGAAATTCTCCCAACTTCCTTTTCCCCACTCCTCCATCCTCTTTCTGATTGTTTCCTCTTGCACTTTATTCATATTCATTTCGCTTGATCTTTTAGTTTCTCGGTTGCTTTTCTTTCATAGACATTTCACATTCCGCATAATAACTGTAGGCAAAGCTGACTCCACCGGGTCTCTAAACCAAATGTATGTAATTGATTCATAGGCATTTATTCTAGGTCCCAAGATCACATATCACACCATTTCCTCTTCGGCTGTACAACTCGCTAATAAATTTGGAATATTCGTTGCTGATCATGATGTTCGATGTCTCTTCTCTCTCTTCCTCACCAGACGACGCAACTTCCTTCCATCGATCATTCGAGTCAATGGAGATCTCACTTCGATTACTCAATTTGTGATCCGAGGATGAGTAATATCCCGACACTTCCTACTGATCGACCACACTGATAGGAGAATGGTCAGATACTAGCATTCATGTCTCATATTTTTTTACTTGACTAACAAATCGCCAATTGTCAATATTTCTTGAGAGTTGGTTCATCCATACCAGATCATCACCATTCGATCTCTATACCCTATCTTAGAAAGGGTGGGGAGAGGCCGTAAAACTCGAAAGTTATCTCGAAATCACCTGCCTATCAGTTCCACTTCGCGCATTTTTTGCCCATTTGCAGACAGAGAAAAGGAGAGAACACGGGAATTGAAGAGAGGACATAGAAGGGAATGGAACTTCCGTGCTCCCACCCATTAACTGAAGTGATTTAGTGATTGCAGAGAAGGGAAGAGTAGGGAGGAATTGAAGAATGGAGAAGAGGGTATCGAAGAAGAGGATGATAATCGGAAACTGATAGGGAGATTAGGGCGGTGTTCTCTTTATTGTGATGGTCAGTGGAGATAATGAGGATATTCACACTTGGATGAGATATCGATAGAGTGCGCAGATGACCTTAGGGGAAAGAAAGTAAAGAGAAAGGGATGAGGGGATCATTTTTCCTGTAAAATATTGAAACTTATCCAATATCATGAACGTTAATCACTCTTGAATAATTTACCCCGTACTTTCGCGGACAATTGGGTGAAGATAAAATGAGTTTCACTGATTCCCTAAATACAATTTACTTTTGCTCTGTTTGTGTTCGGGGACGATAGATGGGTATGGTGATTTTAATCGGTGTCTGGGAGAGTGTAGGAGTTCCAAAGAATAACTATCCAAAAAACAGAGAGAATATTAATCTGCCAATGGACTGTTTCCCCATCAAAAATGAAGAATGAGTCTGACATCTCACACAAAGGTAAGCACAAACCATTTTTTGTTTTGATATCATTAGCGAAAATAAAATGTTTCTAATTGTTGCGAGCAAACGGATTAGTAAACAACCAATCAGCTCATGAAAGAAGAATTTTATCCCATAGGAATATATTTTCACATCAGGAAAATCAAGAAGATAGATTCTAGATAAGACTACATTTTCATTTTTCCTATTACTAATGTTTTATCTCCAAATATTAGTATGTTAAAAAAGGAGTGACACGAATGCAGGTGCAGAACGAGGAATGAGAGGGTGCGCTCTCCTCATTTCACACGCTTTCTCACCCGTTGCCTTTGCTGAAGGGTCATTTGGAACTCCGTCCATTTTTTAAACTAAAATTGATAAAGTGTGGATCGGCTCTCACATCAACAACTCAGTTAGCCAGATGGTTCTGTTATACTTTCGTTATCAACGTTTTTCTTCATATATTCGGGTAGTTAGTCTAGAGTCTACAGTTAGTAAAAAGTACACTCCATGCGAGAACTCTCCTCTCACTGAGAAGTCCATGTGATACATCTAGAACTAATCAGTACCAATAAAATTTTATTCATGCGAATTATCTGTAAAATTGTCACACACTCACGGAGTGTTCCTTTCGATGATCGAATCTTCCACAGTGTCTTTCGAGTCTTCAGCATCTGAAAATGATCTTTGATCTTTTCGTCGGATCAATTCCACTAATTGGCAAGAAGAAGTGAATTGAAGTGGATGTATGAGAGTCTCTTCCTTCTGGACTCTTCCCCCTCCTCTCCTTCTCTCTCAATCTCATTCCCCCATTGCCTCTCCCCCATATCTCTTACATCCTATCACCAGGGGCAACCAGCAGGCGACGGATATGAAATTAGACAGAGAGAAGGGAGAGAGAAGGGAGGAGGAGGAGAGGACAGAGAAGGAAGAGTGAGGGAAGGAAGCATGGAGAGAGGGGAGAGACACTACAACTATCTGATATCGAGTCGAAGGGGAAGAGGGAGAGATTGAAGAGAGAGAAGCAGCCTTGTCCATTCCGAGCACTACTCCCACTCCTTCCTTCCACACTACGGTAGCAGAGGAGTACGGTATCCAATAGGTGAGTACGGTAGTGGAAGAGGGCAGACGGGAAGGGGGAAGAACCCTCTCCTCGTCTCGTTTTATACTACCCGATCGGGCTCCATAGAAACGATAGCTCTCCCCCCGCCTCTTCAGTTTCTAGGAGCAACAGTTACCATGATAGCTAAATAGGTGAGAGGAAGGAGGGGAGAGAGTGATAGGGAGAGAGGGATGGAGGGGATCATCTACTAGGGGCTTCCTAAGAAGAACCCTCATTGAGACCTCCCTCCAAAGGATATCTGCCGAAAGAAGCAGAGAATGCCTATTATGGTATTGGAACGACAGGTGATCAGATGAAAAGCCTTCCTTCTAGTAACTCCCTTCTATAGACCGAGTTAATTGGTCTCGTCTCTCCTCTGATCCCCTTTCCATGCCTGAGGGAGGGGGCGGGGCTTGGTTGACCTGCAGTGACCCCTTCATCCCCCTATGGCTATCCCTTGACTCCGCCCCCTTCCTTCGGGTGTGTATTCCTCCTCCTCTCCCTGTGGAAGAAGCAGCTTCATCATCATTCTTGTACCTTCCTCCCTCTCTCTACTCCATACTCTGTTTATCGCTCCTCTTCTATCGAGACTCCGTTAAATCCCTCGACGACCGTCTTTTCTCCCTTCTCACGACCGTAAGATGGTCCACGACTCCCCGCAACACGGCTATAACTCGCCCGATACCACCATGAATTCGGCCTTCCATCTGGTAAGTGAGGAGTGAGTGACGGTCCTCCCGAAAATACAGTCATCTTAAATCCCGCCTTCACCTGTGTCCTACTAAGTTCACGCAGGTGTCTCACTCCATTCACTCTTTCCCATAGTAGCCATTTCGCCTTTCGTTGGTCAGAGATCATAGAGGGGAGACTTCTCATTTCTACCCCTTTCTCCCACTGAACTCTTCGTCTTCATCCATTCTTCACCAATCATTTCGCAATCCTCCTTCCCTTCTACCGTTCTCTTCCTTCCCTTCGCGTGCATAGTCCCCATTCCTCCTTCTGACTCATTCTCTAGTTCCATAACCACAGCATTGATTCCCTCTCTACCTCTATCTCTCGACCGGAAGCATTTCCCTCCCTCCCCTTCTAAGGTCCACCTCCTCTAATCGTCGAATGGAGTGGCTGGCACTGCAATCTCCCCCTCTTGCAACGAACGTCTGGGAGGAGGAGATGGCAGGGGGAAGGGAGGGGAGAAGCTATAGTGGATAGGTGGAGGGATAAGGGGGACTAATTGGCCTTCTATCGGAGAGTACGAATCCCTTCCCTCCCTTGTGATGATGATGACAGACCTCTCTCGCACCTTCGACTCTTCCCTCTCATTTCCCCTTCTTCTCCCTTTCCCGCAAAGGACAGACTACCTCCTCCCCCTCCCCTTCTCTAGCTTATTGATTATGCAGAGAGGCGCTCACACCAATGAGAGACGAGAGGGAATACGGTAGGCACCCGGGGGAGAAGAGTACGGTAGTGGATAAGGATATCGATTGTTGCAGATGCCATTGACTCGAGTGATCAAGACGGAAATGTCATTGGAAGAAGAAGAAGAGGTGAGATATTTCACAACTTCTCGAGACCAATTTCATCCTTCGAAGCCAGTGGTCACTTCCTCTAGTAGAGAAGCGATTAGATGAGAGAGACCAGAGGTTGAGATGAGAAATATCCCCCAAGATGAGGCTTCCCCCTCTCATCAATAAATTAGACGACTTCACTCCCTATTTCCTGGGCGCTAAAAGCAGAAGTGAAGAGATCGATACTCAGTGTGAGAGAGTGTGTGAAATGGAGAGAGTTCGAGTGAAATCAGTCCTTTTCAATGGACAACTTCAGATTGTTGTTGATGACGAGCATCTTCTGGTTGATCACGAAGAGGATATCATCACTCAAGCAGATAAGGTAAGGCCGGGTTTGACCCGAGGTACTCTCTATTGCCATAATTTGATAAGTTTCTACGAAGTGTGCACCTGTTAGTGACAGTCTTCACATGGGGGCCATACCCAGTCAGTCGCTCTCTTTCCCCTTCGCGAGGCCGCATTTCCTCCCCGCGCGGTCACAATTTATAAGGACAGCACAGTTGAATTATAGACGCAGGTGCGGGGAGAGAAGGGGACCACCCTAACGAGTAAAGGAGAGGAGAAGGAGTGAATGAGGTAGTCTATTGAGGGAGACCACCTTTGAGAGAAGGGACTGTAGATGGGGGAAGGGAATCCATTAGATAGATCTACCGCATGGGGAATGGATGAAGAAAGGATGCATTGAGAAGTTAGGAAGATACATTGGGCGAAAACAGTAAAAATATAAATTGCTAAATCGGATACGAATATCACGTAGATTCATAGAGCAAATGAACTTGAGTGAAGCAGGAAAGTTCTGTGGGAACACGAATAGGCGAGATCATAGAATAGACAGAATAAAACTACAAGGAAGGATTAGATGCAGGATAGGGAGCAAGGTATAGAACGAAGAGTAAATCTCGAGATGGGAGCTACCACAATGATGAATGCTCTTCATGGAACGTGAAATATAGGACGGATAATCATACGAATTCGATGAAGAAGCGTCTTCATCACAATAGATACGACTCGATAACTACTCTAGACAAGGAAAAAGGGGGAAGAGAAGGGAATGAGTGAGCGGAGTCACCCTGGACAACGAATGGAGAAGAAGGGAGTGGGCCTTCCTTCCTACGGCAACCAGCAGCAACCACCGTTACCAAGTCGACCGATTGAGAGGAAAGGAGAGAAGAGGAGAGGGAAATATAAAGACTACTCCCTCCTTAGATACCATCGACATCCTGGAGATATTGGAGGAATTGAAGCCATGGAAACGGAGAAGAGAAGAAGAAGAAGATGAGATGAGGATGAGGATGAAGGACATGTTAGAAGATGAGAAGTTGATGGGGAGAAGATTAGGAGGATATGGGATGGGTAGGAGGAGGGGTGATAGGTTATCAGTGTCAGAAGAGGAAGGGAACGTCGGGGGATTATTCTGTGAGGAGAGGACCGACAAAAGTGCAGCGTAGGGGGAAAGAAGAGAGAGAAGGGGGGTTCCGTGCAATGGAATCATCTGAGGGCTTACGCATCAACGGGTCGAATGGAAAACGTTTCTATGTATCTAGATAGATACATCCGCATGATTGATCATTTTAATTCGCTTAGATCATCATGTCTAAGAAGTAGAGGAGAGAATGATTCATGCGCATTTGTCGAATAGAAGTCTCTTCCGCTTTGTTTTGACTTGAGACCTTAACCTTCCATTCAACGTTGATCATCATGATATTTCATTGCAGCAATACGTCCTCCTTCCGAAGAGCAGCGATCTCCTTCACGTTTCCATCGACAAAGATGGTCAGTTGAGTAGTGATGATGCAATGATTGATCGGAACTTGGGATCATTTGAAGACCGGTTGAGTTTCACAAATTCGTCATAGGATTGCTTGATGATGGCTAGTTGATTCCACAAATCGATATCTCTCCACCTCCTCATTCCTCAACAATAGACTACTGTATCCCGCCCACTCCTCCGGTATCCCATTCTCTCTTCCTGGGCGGCATAGAAAAAGGCTATCCGTCTCTTACGAAAAGAAGCTTTCTCCATTCATATTCCATTGAGAGAAGCAGCATTAGTTGGAGTCTGCAGACAGGTAGAGGACAGGCCAAAAAAGGACTTCTCCCAAGGAGGGAAAAGGGAGAAGAGATGACTCCCCCTTTTGTTGGCTAATGAGAAGCGAGAGTGGAGAGAGAGAAGGGGGAGACTTCACTCCATCCTTCTCCTCTCCCTTTCCTGTCCTCCTTCTCCCCTTTCCACGTTGAGACTACGGTAGTCATCCCTTCCCCCAATGGATCTCTACAATACGCAACTCTTCGGCTTCACGGCAGCAGCTGCAGCTGGTCGACTACCGTACTCGTCCTCCCTCACGGGTGGTTCGATGGGACAGAACGGTGATCAGACAGGTAGAATGGGACCCATTAGAGGGGGCAGTTCAATCAGAGTGTGTCACCTGCTCCAGCTAGTAGATTAGAGTGGGCAAGGGGAATACCTAGTAATCATCTCCCGACTCAACGAGATGGAGAAGGGATTGAGACCTACCATGGGGATTTACGAGGGAACGGGTCAAGCTTATGCTGCTTTGTTCTGTCAACTCTGATTTTGCAACTCTTCGCTAAACTATTCAGTGAATGCGCCGTGCTTCATGCATGATCACCCACGCTGATTGTTTTATCTTAAACCTACCTACCTGATCTTTTTCTCCACGCTTGACTGCATACCCACCTCTCAGTCTCAAGCTAATCCTAATTCCCCTCGGGGCATAAATCCTCTCTGCTCCACTTACCACCTTCGATCATATGGCGACAGTTATGGCTGAAACACGGAAGGAGAATGTAATGAGAGAGTGAAGGGGAGAGAGGAAGAAACATGTGCTACTGTCGATTAGAAGAACGCTAGGGAAGACCTATTCTGGATATTTGGGGATGTTTTTAGATCAATCTAGTAAATTTTGCCTCTTGAAGCAAAGGAAAATATGTTCAATCATCTAGCCTGCTCATTAGTTATTGCGTCATCGATTGCTTAAGTAGGTAAGAAACATAGTTTTGTGCTACTCATACATAGGAGTCCTACGCAACCTCAACATCAGAGCTCTTCACCAACTGAAAGTTATTTCTGTTGAAAATCTTATTTCGACGCTGCATTTATCCATATTCTACGAAACAAACGAACCGCTTACCGTAGTCTATGCCACGTCTCCTTTTCTCATAGGCCGAGACTTCTTCCCTTTTCTTCTTTTATGTGATCCCCCACTGAGGGCTCGAATTATAGTAGAGGGAGAGTACTGTAGACCGCATTGGATTACTAAGATTGACCATTGATGATTCAATTTACTAATGAGGAACTTAGTAGAGTTGTCGTCCTCTCAACAACTGTGAGAGAGGAAGACTGACTCTTTTCCCTTCGATATCCTCTCCTTAGCATTCATTTCCACGGTGAATTCCTCTCTAAGCGATCGAATTCTCTGAGAAACGGTCGCTACTCACTACAGCTACTCTTCTTCCTTCTTCTTTCCTTCTGGGGGAAAGACTCAGTCGATTCAGTTACCGTTGGAAACGTCGTAGGCCCTTTCTCCTCTTCCCACTAAACTCCCCAAGTGAAGGGACTGAATTATTGATCGGGCCTAAACATGTAAGGCTCGGCATTGTCTTCGGATAGGAAGAAGAATAGGAAGGAAGGCACCTCGGGTACCTCCCCTCACTCCCCCTCCCCCCCCCCTTCCCTCTCTGGTATTGCTTTCCTAGTAGGCCACCTACTAAAAGGGCTCTTTGATTCCATTCCTAGTAGGCCACCTAGTACAAATCTAACGCTCTACTGTCCTAGTAGGCCACCTAGCGACGCTACCTAGTAGGCTACCTACTAAAAGGCCCTTTGGGCCCAATCCTACTAGGTCACCTAGTCCAGATGAGAGAGTATACCTTCC
>LS529885.1:963506-975529 GCA_900490775.1 Pristionchus maxplancki | reverse complement strand
CATGCCCCTAGTAGGCCACCTAGTAGGCGACCCCGTTCCTATCCCCTCTTTCCTAGTAAGCCACCTAGTGTCTCCCCTAGTAGGCCACCTAGCCGAGATATTTTCCTACTAGGCCACCTAGAAGAATTCCTACTACGTTCCTAACTAGTAGCCTAGTAGGAACTTTACTAGGTAGCCTACTAGGAAAGCAATACCAGAGCTCATTCACTCACTCCCACTTACTCACTGAAGCTACGTGACGACTTCGGTGATCGATCCTCTACAGTAGTCATGAATCCCGCAACGCTCTTCGATTACCGTAATCAGTCGCTTATCGATTACTCGACGGCGATGCGAATACGTACGGCAATGGGTGAGCTACCGTATTCCATTATAATTCCCCACCTGACACCGGACTTGGATCGACGAAGGGTTGATCTCTGGAAGTACTCTCGCTGATCAGTCATACGAGTGATCATGCACCAATAGAACAGCGTTATCATTATTCAACCATCATTCCTAGTCCACCTCTTCAGGAATACTCAGTTTCCACAGCATTTCCTAGTGTAGATCTTACATGGTATCTATGATACGTTCGCGAAGCTAGACGTCGAGAGTATGATGGGAGGGGCAATTGGGATGATCCTCTTTCTCTCTCTTCTTTGACTCCATCGGAAGAGACGAATTTGCACCTGTCGTCCTTCTTTCATTACTCACCAACAATTAGAGAGGAACGGGGGATTATTGGAAAGGAACCATTTCGACTCATCTTCAGATTATCATCAATTATTTTCTCTTTTGATCTTTTATTGAGATTCAGCATTCATTGATAGCGTAGTCAAAGTAAAATTATTCAATACTGTCGTTTCGAATAATAGAAGTAACTATCGTCCGGAACGAAAACATCGGGACATGTAACAAATGTTTCAATCTGTGACAAACTTTTGTAACAACAGTCGATTTGCTTTTCACAGCGTTCTGACCCCCTTTGTTCTCTCCAGATAAGGGTGAACAAGGGGATTAATTTTTGAATTTTCGTGCGTTACCGTATTCGAACTGCAAATCACTTTCGCAATTTATGATATCTCTGAAACATATCGCGAATACGGCAACGCGGGAAAATTCAAAAATTAATCCCCTTGTTCGGAATGAGGATAGCGATATGTTTCAGCAACCTGTCAAGTTTCGAGTTTGCAGTTCGATATGTAAAGTGATCCCCCCCTTGTCTGTAGAGGCAGAATGCTGTGTTTTAATAATCATAATTTCGTAACCATTCGATTTGCAATAATCGACTTTCTCGATGAAATAGCATTTAAAAAATTTAAAAATAGCTAATTAATCGAAAATTAGCGATTCCGTGTATTTAATTCCCGGTCATGAATACGGTAGCTCTGGGAAAGTCCCATGAAATTCCAAAAAACATGACGCAATCGTTCGGCCGCTCAGAGCTACCGTATACACGACCGGGAAATAAATACACGGAATCGCTAATTATCGATTAATTAGCTATTTTTAAATTTTTTAAATGCTATTTCATCGAGAAAGTCGATTATTGCGAATCGAATGGTTACCAATTTATGATTATTAAATGCAAATCGACTGTTGTTACAAAAGTTTGTCACAGATTGAAACATTTGTTACATGTCCCGATGTTTTCGTTCCGGACGATAGTATTTCCTTTTTATTCTGACAATGAAGGCTGATGGGAGTATTCATCGACACGAATCTTCACTTCTCTCAAACGTGCATCGCCCTCGTAGACTTCCACTAGTCCATCGCACTAATTTCAAAGAACTCTTTGACTAGTGCAGAATCCTCCGAATACTTGCATTCTTCCAGAGGGTAGAATTGAAAACGTTGTTCGTTTAGAAAGGAGTTTGGCGCTTAGGCGGCATTTCCATCTGATAATATTTTCCATCTTTTTTTTCCTTCAAAATTCATTCCAGGAATAATTTAGATTTAAAAAAAAGATTATTGTGAAAAATTAATACGAATAACTGCAGGTGTGGACGATTCCCTCCTCGATTCAGCTTCTTCCCTGGGAGCCTATGCTGTCTCCAACAATTCCGGTAATTAACCTAATTATGAAAATAATAATTTAAATAACTTATGTATTCAGGAGGATATTCGTCGGCGGACTTCACAATGGACACGTACACTCTGCCTGGAAATCTCACCCAGTACGCTTCTTTTCTATTTTGAAAGAACGATGGAGAGTGAAGAGAGCAGAGATGGAAAGAGCGCCTACTCTTTCTGTGCACTCTCTCCTTTTCTCTGACGGATGAGAGAAGTTTTTGAATGGGTCGTTTCACTCAAAGCTGCCACAGGGGTTTTTCGTCGTACTTCCTGAACTCTTCTTCATCTAATCAGATAATTCGAGCTAGTTATCCTAAAAGCATCGCATCGCAATTTCCTAGACAGATTGCCCCATTTTTTTGGGTACGAACATGCCCATCTCGTCACAATTTATGAAGCATGACAAAGTACAGAAAAAATAATTAATTCATTTGAGTGCCTACCTCTCCTACCCGGATGCTACGTACCAGGCCTACTACACTCAGGTTAGAAAAAAAGATTTGTTCGAAAAAAAATAAATTACAAATTCGCGCTGATACTACGAATCAAGGTTAAATCAGAGAAATACTTTGCAAAAAATAAGAGCACTAGAAATAAAAATAGGTCTGGACCCACTCGCAACGTAATTGCATTGCATTCCCTCGATTGTCCTCCATTCCCTTCCCTTCTCAATCACCCCTGGATACCACTCATTCATCCCATCGGGGGCATTCGCTTGACCTCCTCCCTCCCTCCCTCCTTCCTCTCTCTAGGGACAGGGGGAAACTTGGACGGGGGGTGGCTCACCTAATCTCGTCGCATCTCTCTCCCTCCACTCTTCCCTTCTCTCTTCTCCCCTCCTCCCCCTCCTCCCCTCCTCTCTCCTCTCCCATTCCCCTACACACTCTTGTGGTCCATTCTCTCCTCTCTCCGATCGCCCATCGATCGGTTGCTATGCGACACAAATCAGAACCCAAGAAAGCCGATACAACCACTGCTTCCACGAGTCACGATGACGAGGTTAATCTTTGATCTTTCTCCCCCTTTAATTCCCTCCTTTGACCCCTTCATTTTACCCCAAATTAAACCCAGTTTAAACAACGGTTTCAAACCAGATTAACCGCGCGTTTCTATGGGGAATGGCGTCTTTTCCCATTGATCGTCGGTCGTTTTCATTGCCTGGAAACGATTGTTCAAAGTGATCGAAGGGAAGGAGGGGAAGTACACTTTTAGTGTAGTCAATCGGGACAGAGAAAAAAAGGGAGAGAGGAAGAGTGAGAGAGGGGAAGGAAAGGGTAGCGGAGGTGTGTAAGAGATGTGCAGTTATGAATAGAATATGTTCGGATGGAGAGGATGGTTCGAAACTGAGGAATTATTCACAATTGGTTGAAATAAATTAAAATAATTGGCAGAGTTCAGTTTATAACCAAGCAGTAAAACAAGAATGAGTCGTTAGTCTAACCTTTCCTTCTCAGTATCCATCAACGATGCCTTCTCCGACTTCTTCCACTAACTACATCATTACCTCCAATCTCACTGCTGCTTCTCCTTCTTCTGGTAACTTCGTTATTTCCTTTCAATTTAAATAAAACGTATAAAATATTCTGTGCAAAGTGGAGTGTGCATTCGAGTGCATTCATTTCTCATTTCACCGATCCATTTCTGCTTTTTTTTCCGAGAGAGAATCGGGTTGAATAACAACTTTCTAGAAGACGATGAGGACCGAAGTGGAATGGGAATTGGCGGCCAAGGAGGAACCAGAGCACACCCAGAAACGGTAGGTCCACCAATCACTGACTGACTTATTTCCACCCCTTCTCATCTATTAGACTCCTTTCCGTAGCCCGATTGGACTGCCTTTGACAGGCGGACGAAGGGGGAAGAAACCACTAGAGATGAGCAAGAAAAGAGAGGAAAAGGAGAGGAAGAGAGGGGAAAGAGAGAGGGAAACGCGCGCGCTTTATTGGCATTTTTCGGGGTGCGTCTCTCGAAGAGAAGAGAAGGGCCTGTCCGATGGAACGGAGGAAGAAGAGGGAGAGACTCCCCTCCTCTCTCTCCTCCACTCTAAACCCCCTCCCCTTTCCTTCGTCTTCTTTCTCACTATGGCAACGACGGAATAACTCCCTCCTCCTCTTCTCTCCCATTCAACCGACGTTTTCCCATACCCTCGTCCTCCTTTTTGCCTCACTTCTTCGTCAATAGTCTGCTCCCCCATTCGACCTGCCGTACTCCTACCGTATGACTGTGGATGGGGTAGTCTCTCGGATCGGGAGATCCTTCCCTACTCCCCATCATCGTCATACGTCCATGACTGCACCAGGAGGAGGATACGAGAAGCATGTGGGTCACTGGTTCATTGGTTCCTGGTCTAGTACCGAAGGGAGATAGCTGGTGCAATGTCGCATGGTTCAGCTGCTAATCACTCTCGTGTCGCTGGTTGCCTAGTAACGGACTACAGCAATCTATTCATTCCATCTGTAGTCCCCTTCTCTTCTCTCGTCCATTCTAGCAGCCACTTCTTCTTCTTTCTGAGAGGCGCCTACCCTAAATTGAGATGAGATGGGAGAATGGAAGGGAAGAGAGAGAGAGAGAAGTGGGAAGAAGCAATCGTCTTTGATGGATCGACGGATAGAATTTCGAGAGGATGAACGAAGCCTTCCTTTGCCTTTTCTCCCCTTCTCCGGATGTGAGAAGGAGGACCAAGTTGGCCTTCCTCTTAGATGGTCTCTCTCCTTCTTCCATTCTCTCTCCATGGACTTCCGGAGTGCCTGAGGCGATTTAGTGATTGGGTTGAGGAATGGGAAGGAGAAGGGAATAGGTAGAAGGGAGAAGAATGGAATGAGATGGAAGCATTGCAGATATCGTGGTTGAAGGCGAATTACGAGAAGGCCGACGGGTCGTCGCTCCCTCGATGTACTCTCTATCAACACTATATTCGGTATGATTAGTATCTATTTAGAGGAGGAACAGAAAGCCGAATGATGCACGGCAAAAAGAGAAGAAAATCTTCGAATGCACATTATCAGGCGCAAAATTGAAGAAGTCATCTAAAAGTGCTAATTTTTCTTCATTGCAGTCATTGCTCGCAGAATCGAATCGAAGCAGTGAATGCTGCCTCTTTCGGGAAGTTAATTCGATCGATATTCGAAGGATTAAAGACGAGGAGACTCGGAACAAGGGGAAATTCAAAGTAAGTCGATCGAAATAGTGGACCTGATTATGCTGAATTGCATCGATTCTTCAATGCAAGAATATTTTTGACTAGCTCGCCGAATCTCAAAGATCGTTTCGCAATCTTAGCGCAATAACAGCGTCTTTCATGCGGTGCAATTACTGTCCCTGATTGTCGGAGAATTACGAAATTGCTACGAAATCGGTGATTTCCTAAGCATGACGAAAGATCTACCGTAGTCTCCGCATTCAAAAGCTGTCCATTGTTAGACGGACCCCCATTAGTACACTTGCGGCGACCACTGATGAATACTTCATGAGGCTTTGACCGGAGCGAGTTGGGATTTCTATTCGATCCGGGGATTGCAGAGGATCAATGATTAGTCTCGTCCTTGCAGATATCACTACTACGGTATTCGATTACGACCGACCTCTTCTCTGGCCAGTGTCTCTCAACACGACTTCCCTTGTGATCCCCCACCACCTACGAGGACTCAGACCAAGAGGTTAGCATTGAGTGGATTTAGTGCCAGGAGTCAGAGAAGATGTGAGATAAGAGTAATCTTTGAGTTCATCGAATGGCGCTTCTTCCAGTTCGATGGTCACGAGAAGAGGAGGAGCAGCCGCGAGATCAAATGTGTACGTATCAGTCCTGGTTTATCACGATGCAGTAATAACCTCAAAATGTTCAGTTCACCCACCTCCTCAACCACCTCTCCTCCCTCTTCAACAGTGGTCGCTCCCACTCCGATCGCTCCCTCCTCCATCACTCTCGCTCCTTCCACCACTCCTGCAGCCGCCCCTCGACCTGTCGCTGCTGCACCTGCTGCAGCTGCAGAGTACCAGCACGGGACGGTCTCCAGCTCGGAAGGTCAATCTATTTTCTTTCTTTTGTATTTTCTACGTCTCAATCACTGTACTCATATCATGTTTTCATTTTTCAGACCAACACAAGTCAAATCTCGGCGAGGGTTCAGTTGCTCAATACACGATCATCTCGACGCCAGAGACTGAAATGGAATTGAGAGCAGTTGGACTGACGATGGAACACGCACTCAAATTCGTCGAGGCTTACTACCAGAACTGCCAGGTGAGATATTTGATGGATGCGAAAGGATAATAAGTGTTCTTGGGTTACCGAAGATCAAAGACCAACCTCCCCTTCAGGACGTTCTGTATGCCGTGAAGGAGCTTCGCTTCGATGGAGTGGAAGATGCGTGGAAGAGATTCTGGCAGTATGAGGAAGTGTACGTTCAGTATCTACTCAATTGATGATTATTGAGCCCCGATTGAGCACCGAATACCATATCCAAAGTGGAAGATCAAAGATCATTCGTTTCAGCTCGACTGGTCCCGGTTCGATCACTCCCGATGTCAAGATCGCTCTCTGTTCAGTGGAAGCAGTGAAGAAGTTCATCACCATCATGGACTTCTCTTTCCTCCAAGTAAGAATTACGATCTTCTCATTTGATACCCGAACCGTGGATAACTGAGAAAATATGACTGTTTAAACGAAAAAAATGAAGAATTGACGTTGTTCCTCGGAATTGAATGGTAATAACTTCTCTTGTAGATGCTCTGTGATGTCCTCGTTCCCGATCTACTCGCACAACGATCACAAAGTAAGTTTCAATTGCCATTATAACTATTCTTCAATGATAATTGCAAATATTATTTGCAGTCTCCGAGGCGCTCAATCTTCGCATGCGAAACTTCGCCAAAGTAGTGGAGAGCATTGCGAAGAGTTCCTGCGAGGGAGCCCCGATGGTTAGTTTATTCATCAGTTGAATTCTCATTTTTCAAACTATCGGCCTTCTTTCAGGACATCATCCGTCGGAAAGAGATCGCAGCTCGAATGATGTCCCAGACACTTCGAAAGTACACTTCCCTCGCCCATCTCTCCTACGCGGCCCGCCAAGTGTGCGACAGTGCGGATGGAACCTCCTTCTTGGCTGAGGATCTCACGAGGTACGGTAGAAGAACGACGAAGAACTAATGATCAATGACTTTCTAACCTTTGAACTCTTTCAGAGTCGATCTGGCAGTCGTTCAGGAGCAGTGCGAATGGGTTGCAAGGTACGCATTTTATCGTGTCTTCATTTTTTCGAAGAAATCTTCGTGACTCCACTCATTCCTCTCCTTCTCTTCAGTTTCCGATGCGACTCTGATTTCGTTCGTCAACTGACAGATTCCTTCAAAGACAATCTGGCGAAGAAGAAGACTCTCGACGAATGGGCCGATTGGATGGAAGCTGTCGTCGATCAGGTACGTCGTGTGCTAAGGCGACCGTTACTTATCTCGATCCTGTCGAAAATTAAATAGTGTGTACTAATTCTACGTTTATCACTTTACAGATCCTTGCCAAGTACCACGATCGACCACACGACGAAATGACCAAGCATGCGAAGGCATTCCTACTCAATTGGAGCTTCTTCAGGTATACGGTTGTCATGAATGTGACCCATCGAACCCTTTTCTCTTCAGTTCGATGGTCATTCGTGATCTGACTCTTCGATCTGCTCATTCCTTCGGTCATTTCCATCTTCTTCGACTTCTCTTCGATGAATATCTCCTCTATCTCGTGGAGACCAAATTGGCAAAGGCTCAGGATAGGCCCATTCTGGCTATTAGAGCTGAGGTCAGACTCTTCAAGCACTAGATACTTCTCGTAGATTTAAGTTTTTTTTGAAGAAGAAGAATTATCATTGATTTCCATCTCAGAATCTTCTGCAAGCCGAGGACATGGCGATGTTCGATCTAGGGAACGTCATGAAGATCGAACCCCTCCATCAGGTACGGTAACACCTCGTCGACTATCGACAACTAACCTATTTCCAATCTTCATCTATTTATCTTCAGGGAATGTACACCGATGCCGCCTCTTACCTCGCTGCAGAACATCATTTCATGCACAAAGTAGAAGAGGACATCGACATCTGAGACTCGTCGACTACAGTAATCTCTAGAGAAGTATATCTATCACCAACTGACTTTATAATCCGTCTCTCTATACCCCCGAGTGATCAATCCCCTCTCCGTCCAGACCCGTTTTCCCCCTTATCTCTTCTCTTTTGTGTGATTGATGAGTTTCCATGCCCTTGACTCTCTCCATTTCGTGTACTCTCTCCTAGAGGAGGGACTACCGTACTTGGAGAGTTAGTCTACCGTATCCATTATCGATAATTCACTTTTCGCTCTTCTGATGCCACTTCTTCTATCCAGGTTGATCCTTCCCCCACAATCTAAGTCATTCATTTTCTTCTCTTCAATAGTACGATCTCACTGCTTCTTCTTTTTGTTCCTTTTGATCTCAATGGACAAGTCTAAGATACATTCCCTCCACTCACTATACAACTATTATGTTACTCTTTCTCTCTCATATTGTACCAATCTGTGATCTTCTCTTCCAGTATCGAATCCCCCACTGTATCTCGCCCTCACCATACGATAAATTCTATTTTCTTTCTCCTTTCATCCATTGGGTAAGCCCATCACAACTAACAGTACTGCTAACGGTCTCTTTCTGTATTGACTGATCGGGAAAGGAGAGTCTCCCCTCCCTCTCCCTCTCCCTCTCCCTCTCCCTCTTCCCGCTCTGCCATTGTAGTTTTGGTAGAGAATGTAGAGAAGGAAAAAAGAGAGAAGGGAAGAGGAGGAATGACTAAAACAGGACATTCATTTCTATCGTTTCTCCTTCTTCTCTTCTCACTTCCCGAATTCTTCTTCCTGCCAAAGTCCAAACTGTTTTGCAATCATTCGATCACACGGCGAAGTTTCTCACAACAGTCATTCGATACGCTAAATGTCGATGCAAAAGTGCAAATCGTTCCCTCGATTCTCTCGTAACTTCTCAAAGTCCCCGTTGATTAGTTCACATTGATAGTCTATCACCGTCTCTTCCCCAATCAAGTATGATCCCTCCCTTCTCCCCTTCCTCTTCCCCCTTCACAGTCCCATAACAGGATAGATAGACAGTAAGAGTACGAGTGATCATCATCAGTCAATGGGGAACTTCTCTCTCTCCCAGTCCACGAGGGGGAAGAGACTGTGCATACACAATCAGCCTCCACTACGGGACTAAATCCCCCCTGCCATTCACAACATCGTCCCTCCCTTTCGGAACAGTCGATCAGTGGGGGAAACTCACCCAATCATAGCCCCCCCCCTTCCCCCTTTCCTCCTCTCATCCAGTCCGATCCTAAGTCTTCCCTTTAGGAAGTGATCTGCTCCTCTCCTCTATCTTCTCCTATCAAGTGATTGACCCTGTAACCGATTGGTACCCCATCTCCCCCCTTCCTCCCCTATCCCTTGACCGTTTTATCAGACCGCTGAATCGAATAAGAGAGAGGAGATCGTTTCTCTCTCTCGTCCAACCTCTGACCTTCGTCGAGAGTTGGAATGTGAGACCGTGCGGGGACTGCGAAGGGGAGGTGGTTGAGAGGGGGAGAGGGGAGGGGGGAGGAAGGGGAGAGGGAGACGAACTGTAGACTATGTCTTACAGCAGCCAACACTCATGTGATGTCAAATACACAGTGAGAGAGAGGGAGGAAGGTGGTTGGAGTTGAAGAGTCGACGAGTTGAGTCAGTCAAGTGATAATCGATAGTGATTACTGATCACTACGATGGGAGTACTGTAGAATGGGTACGATAGGAAGGGGTACGACAGGAGGGATATTGTGGTTCGATCGGTGACCCTGTCTGCGGGTCGGCCGTAAACCTATCATTCGGAAGTGGGTCAATCAGGCCAGTTTGCTGGGCTGATCTTATCATCGGTAGTGATAGTCTATCCCCCCTCCACTTTCACTGATTGCGAATGATTGGGTAGAGAAGAGAAGACCATCCACTATCACTATCGGTCGTGGATGCGGAACCAAGAGAGGGGGGAGGGAAGGGGGGGGGGAGAGGGGTCCCTCGATCCCTTCCCCCCATCCCTCTTCTCGTCTCTCGAAATTCCATCTCGTCAGTCTCGATGGGGCTTAGCATACACCGATCGACTGTGCCTCTCTCTCTCTTCAACACAGTTGATCGGGAGTCGAGAGGGAGTGAGGGAAGGGAAGGGAAGAAGGGAGTCTCTCTCACTCCTCAAAACTGTACAAACACAGTGAGAGATGGCGATGGAATGGACGAGGGCCTGTTAGCAGAGTGAGTCTATTGGCTGGAGAGAGACTCCCTCCATTCAATCCTCGTCTTCCTCCCGATCACACAGATGCCCTATGGTAGACTACGGTAGAATGGATACGGTAGTAAATCTCTTCCTATCGGTACCCATCAAAGCTATCAATCTCTCTCTGGTCCGTAATAGGTCATGGATACGAGTAGTAAGTGACTGTATCGAAGGAAGGAAGGAATAGGCCTTGGACTCATCTCTCCCCTTCCATTCCCCGTATGACTCCTTATCGGTAGAATCTCTCCAGTCTCTATCGTCGCTCTCCCACCTCCCCTCTCCTCCCCTCTCCTCCCCTTCTCTCTCCTCCCACCTCCCCTTCTCTCACAGTCCGGAGCCGGTTCTCCTTCCTTCCTCTACAGTTTCGGGGGCCAAGGGAGGAGGATGTCTCTACTGTCGATTGTGATAAACATGAATGCCATTCCTTCATTTCTGCCCTACCAACTCCCCCCCCCCTTCCCCCCGTCGATTGTTATCATTATCAACTACGTTATCATCGTCTCTCTGACTTGCCCTAACTCATTTCATCCTACTCTTTGATCTCTCCATCCTTCATCATCATCATCAGCGCTCTCATCCTCCTGATACTACAGCACCCCTCCTCCTCCTCCTACAGTATCCCCCTGCATGCCTCTTTCATCCTTCCTCTTGCACTGTACGACATGCCCTTCTGTTTCTCTTCCTCTTGCCTCTCTTGGAGAAATGGAGCCACGTCATTCTGGTTTCTCCCTTCTCCTTCTCTTCTTTTCCCCCAATGATTCAAGACCCTTCTCGATCAATCGATAGGGGGAGGAGAGAGGGAGAAGGGGAGGGGGAGGGGGGGAGGGAGGGGGAGGGAGACCGATTTGCTGACAGACAGACTGTACGAGTGATCGGGTGGCAGAGACTCTCCTCCCCCCCTCTCCTCCCCTCCCCTCCTCCTCCTCCTCTCTCTGCCCCTCTTGATCCCCAACAGTGCGGTAAATCGCTCTATAGTCCCCTACCTTCTCCTCTCAATGTTGTTTCCGGTCTCGTCTCTATCGATACTTCGTCCATTCCAATTCCCCTCCCTCTGATCACCCTAGAAA
The DNA here is from genome assembly GCA_900490775.1 of Pristionchus maxplancki. Taxonomy (NCBI): domain Eukaryota; kingdom Metazoa; phylum Nematoda; class Chromadorea; order Rhabditida; family Neodiplogasteridae; genus Pristionchus; species Pristionchus maxplancki. The sequence continues at coordinate 964,093 of LS529885.1, read as the reverse complement.
CATCATCATTCCCCCTTATCAGTTCTAATCACTGCGCCGTTTTTTGAATGCCATTGGAAAACGTCTGCAAATAGCAACTTTGTCGTTCTAAGAAACGCGGTCTTCATTGACAATTCCTTCCTTCATCCTAATCACTCCTATCAGTCTCTCCTTCCTTGATCCTCTCTTCCTCTTTGTGCCTTCGATCGAGGACCAAAACAAGTCAGAATCATCTCGAAAACAGCTCGTTCCGCTGGCAAATCGGCTGCTTTTTGGATGTGAGAGAAGTGGAAAACAGTCCAGTCGTCGTCTCCCGATCACAACAAGTCTTGCGCCCATCCCTCCTCTACTGTCCTCTGACTGTCTTTTTGCCTACGGTATCTTGATCACAGTAATCAATTGATCGATGATGTATCTCTAGCGCGATAGACCTACTAGTTGATTGCGGCAACAAGACCTGTCTCCCTTCCTCTCTTCTCCTCTCCATTCAGTCCAGATCAAGGCCTTTGACGTGCCCATACTGGGTGGGGTCTCCCTTCTCTTCTCTTTCTCCTCTCCACTAAACCCCCAATCCTCTTCCATTGTGATATGACTCGTGATCAACCATC
>LS529885.1:896428-963406 GCA_900490775.1 Pristionchus maxplancki | reverse complement strand
ATTCCATCACTGTTTTGCGCATGACTTTCTCTTCCCTTCCCTGCCTCTCTCTCCATTCTCATTCGCTCCCCCTATCACTTCCCCTATCACAGTCACATCATCGATCGAGTAATTAGTCCCCCTAATTGGTCCCCCCTCCTCTCCCTCCCCCTCATCGACAGCCTTCAGATGTCCACAGCAGATGAGGACTACCAATTGCGGCTGCGGGATATGGTAGTCGATCGACTCGATGAGGTATACTGTAGGAAGGATACTGTAGTCACCTCTCGATTACGGTAGGAGACCCCTGACTACAGTAGGCGTCCCTTCGTTGTGTCTTCTACGTGGTTTCATAGTCATCGAAAGTGGAGGAGGGGGAGAGAGTGGATGAATCGAGGAGAGAGGAGACAGGGAGAGGGAGGGGAGAGATGGGGGAATGGACAGAGAGAAAAGGGAGAGATTTGGTTCGATCAGGAAGGAATCTGAAAAGGCAATACTAAGGCTGTTTCTCTCCCTGTTGAATCATCCCATTTCGAAGAAAGAAGAGAAATTGGAAAGGCGATCATCCTGATTCAGAAGGGATCACGGGGTCCTCAAGGGAAGGGAAGGATACTGTACTCCCCCCTTCCCTCTTTGTCTGAGTCTCCCTCCCAAATGCCATTTAGCCCCGTCGTAACCTGTGGAGAGTGTGCAGAATGTTTCGACGTGTAAGACTAATGGGTTGTAGGTAAGAGGGGCGAGTAGGGGGAGGGGAGGACTGAGAGAGGAGAGGGGGAGAGACTCTTCGCCCTTGGGACAAAGAGAGGACCCGTACAAGGAACCATAAATAGTGAGGGAGGTGCGGTACCAGAGAAGAGTCGAGTGGCCAATGCAAATCTAACGGGGAAAGGGGGAGATCACCCCTCAGGGCATCAGCCCCTTCCTTCTTCCCTTCCTATCGAGTCCCTCGATTGGAGTGATAGTTGATACGGTACCCTTCCCCATTGCGGACTCCTCTAACTTGTTTTCGATGTGAGAGGGTAGTACTGGTAACTGTGCATGAGAGAGAGGGGTCCGTGTCTTGTCAATCGATGGGTGATAGTCTATCAGTGATAGAGAGAAGGAAGGGGACGGAGAAGGGAGGGAGATACGCTAATTGGGCCAATCGAGAGAGAGGGAATGATAAGCCATTCGCAGTCTCGTAAACTGTCAACCAAGGCCAATAAAGAGAGGAAGGAAAGAGATAATGATCATAGCTTGAGAAGGGGAGGGGAATGATCGTGTGAAAAGAGGAAGATCAAAGATCAATCCGATTGCAGGCCGTCAGTTCCACTCACTTCCAACACAGCAATGAACCGATGGTTCCGATTCTTCGAACACTCTGCGAGAATCTTCAATGGCTCGTCGCTGGAGTTAGTGGGGTCAGAGTGTTGTTATCGAAAACAGGGAGAGAAAGTTGATGAAATACAATATTTGTAATTTCCAGAAGTCGGACCAAGCCGTTGACTGCGTGTCTACCCTTCGGAAATTGTTGAAGGATAAACCGAAGAGAGAATGCGACACTGATAGACTCATCTCATTGTTAGTTTCATTTTACATTCGAGTTCGAAATTAGAGGGAGAAAAAAGTTGACGATCCAATGACTCGTATCTATCTCTAGCCACCATTGCTCCCTTCCGTTTTGATTACTCATCCATTACGAATCATAGTCATGAGTCTTACTCTCAATTGTGCATTCTCTCTCGATGGTAAAAGAGTAAGCGATATTATTGCCGAGAAAGAGTCGATCTCTCTTATTGGGGTTCATTGGACTCTTTCTTAGTCAACATGGGCAGAGATATAATCGTTGATCTCGTGAAGAGTATGTATAAATTGGCTCCGATCGGGCATTCGATAGGCCTGGAGTAACTAGCTACCATCTAAGACCAGTGAAGGAGAAGTTAGAAAGTCGTTATTTGCAGAGTGGCGGATGCTCTTCTCATTCACCTCACTGGAGTCGTCTCAGGAGTGATTCCCAAGGTAATCGATATGATCTACCCATTACCCTCGGTCGAACCAGGCAATTCAACGGGGCTCATAGATGGGAATCTCACTCGATAGCCCGTTTCTTCTTATGGACTGCACCTTTTCCCCTCTCTCCCTTCACTCGATAGAAAGACCGATCGGACTGCGATAAGGAAAGGAGTGAAGGGAAGAAAGGAAGACAGGGGGAATGAATTAGACTCGATAGGTCAGAGGGAGAGGGGACTCAATGAGTGGAGGGGCGACCTTTCTGATAAGGACAAGAGAGGACTCAAAAGAGACCGACTGATGACATTTCGATCGAGGGAGGGAAGTGCAGTCTTACGAGTGTTTTGGGTTGTGAAAGGGTAGATGAGGAGGGGCTCTTCGTTATTCGGCAGATCAATCAGTGCCTTTTTAGACTCTTAGAGCCTTAGGTATCATCAGCATTTTTTCGAGTCTTGATGTTGATGATCAGTGGTCTTCATTGAACCCTTCATCATAGTCCATCTCTCCTCTCCAATCTCTCTCCATTCCAGCCGAAGTCGTCGATGCCGATCACTCCGGCCACTCCTTGTCTCACTCCCGTTCCCAAGTCTGAATCCCCTCCTGCCACAACCACGAGGACGAGTCCCTATGGAACGAGAACTGCTGATTCGGGTGAGGAACCATCCATCACTATCAATCATCTTCACTATTTCCAATGTATTCTACTGATGAAAAACTAATTTAGTACCGGCAAAGAAGGCCCGTCTCGAAGCGAAGATCAATGGACTCGCCAAGGTGAAGATCGAATCAATCCAGGAGGAATCGATGAAGATGTGAGTGATTCCCCCTCCCCCCTCTCCCTCCCCTCCCCCCCCTTCCGGGTCTTCTACCTATCACTGGACTTTGCCTCACTACGTGGAGAAATGAGTGAAAGTCTCGTTGATGACTAGAGAGTGTGCAGTTTAGAGAGAGTGGTCAGAGAAAGGAGAGGGAGGGGAGATACCAGCCTCGGGCTATAGTCTATGAAGATGAGAGGATAGAGGAATAGATAGGGGAGGGGATATCAATCGACAGAGAAAGAGACCCAAACCTGTCCCCTTGGAATGTGCAGTCCCCACGTACTATCGAGTGCGACGAATGCTAATAGTCACACGCAATGTTAATTTTGACTGAAGTGCGGCATGGCGACGTTTACCAGCGATCACACTACGAAAGGAGTGCCGAGATGAGGTCATGACCGGTTGATTGACAGGGCCTGTGATTAGGGGTGCGGCTCAATGGGTCAGATCCGATCGAGACCCGGAACCGAAGGAAATCAGTGGTGGGCCATGGTACCACGGTACCAGAGAAGGCTGGCATTTACGGGAGAGAATGAGTGTACATGAGGGCTTGAGATGTAGTCGATGAATGGAAGGAAGAAGGAGAATGGATGAATCAGCGGAGCAGCGGAGAGAGGGGAAGACTTTGAGGGGCCATGGGAAGAGCGATGTTTACTGGTCGTACACACAACGGGGGATTGGACTAGACGACGATTACTAATCGAGTACACTGCAGGTTCTCCGACAACAACACGACGTTGTCTGATCTGATCGCGAAGGGATCTCAACCAGTGGAGATTCGAGTGGGCAGTTCGAATGAGATGAGAGAAGACGAGAACGATCCCAATGATGACAGGTCAGATTGGCCAGACAAAATGTATTTCCTTCATCAACTGCCTGTAAAAAGCGACAGCAGCCGTATCTTATGAGATTTCCATAGTGCTGATCTGATCAGACTATAGAGACTTATAAAACGTGCAAAACAACTCAATAATAGGACCAAAACATTACAAATTGATGCTTTTGCATGTGGTTGGCAAACACAAACAAACAATTCCAAACAGTCCCTCTGTCTCACAACAAGTCTTGCCTTTCCCACTGAGTGGTTCTCTCTCCATTCCTCCCCTAGGAGAATACGGTGTGTCTTCTGGTTTACTGTAGGACGACGTTTACCTCCTCTCATTGCAGTGGAGTCATGGACGCGTCTGGTTCGGGACTGGAGGAGAATCCTCTGATTCGACTGTTGCAAGAACAGGAGAAGAAGAATATCATCGTGAGACACATGGACGGAGCTGACGACAATCTATCCATCGTGAGTGGGGAAAGGGCGACGATTACTAGTAGGGCACACGATAGGGAAAATGACGAGGTTTGGGTGGACGGCGTTTGCTAATGAGTGCACACTACAGGAGGAGGACGATCAGGGTGAGGCCAGTGGAGAGGAGTACGACTTCTCATCCCTCCTTCTCAACAACTCCAACGGCATGCTCAACGAGTGAGTGTGGTGTACTGTATGACGACGTTTACAAATTTCCAGGTCTATCTCATTTTTTGATTAGACGACGTTTCCTAATGGTCGCACCACTTCAGTTCCATCGAATTCTCTGATCCGTTCATCAACGAGCCGCCGATCTTCTCTCCCTCCGTCTCCACTATCAGGAAGAACACCCGCAGGAGTAAGCCCGAGAGTAAGTGTGGTGTGCTACCAGGGCGACGAATACTAATTAGTCTATGCTGTCGAAAAAGTGACTGGCGACGTTTCACTCATGGTGCACCATTGCAGAGATCGCCGAGAAGGGATGCACCCGCGTGAACAGAGATCCCAACGCACCCAGACAGGTAAGATACTATTCATTTTCACGGTTAGGCTTTATCGCTCAAAATGAGATTTGCGTAGACTACTTGGTGTATTGACTGGTAGAAACGCCATTCTCTCTGCAGGTGATCTCAGCCTATCTCTGTTTCGTGGGAGAGATGCGACTACGAAGGAACAACGGCGAATTGCATTGCAATGGAGGAGAATTCGGCCAGATGCTCAAGAATGAGTGGACCAAGTGAGTGGAGGGAGACGAATGCTAGAGGGCTCACGTAGAGCTATTTCTGACTACGAATGAAGATGGTGTAGGCGACGTTTCCCAATCGAATATTGCAGGTTGACAGACAGGACTCGCTATGAGATGCAACACGAAGAGGACAAGCGAAGGTGAGGATTATCGATTTTTTTATTGAGTAGTGATGACGTCTCATTTTCGAAATTCTAACTTGTCTTCATTGCAGATACGAGGCTGAGCTTGCAGCCTGGGCCCGATCGGAGAGAAGACCCGTCCCCGGAAGGAAGGCTTACTCATTCTACGTACTTGAACACTTCGAGAAGGTACGGTAGATGAGGGAATCGAGAATCGAGTACTGACTTTATAACCCCTTCTTTTCAGTTCAAAGAGGCGAATCCGGAGATTGCAGAGGAAGAAGTGATCACGAAGTTGTTCGTCGATTGGAGAGACAATGCAGATAAAGCTTAGTGAGTACTTGATTCGCCCCCTTTTTGGTCGATGGATAGAGATTCTATTGGCGTGAAATCAATCAGATTATCTCATGCGAGCATCTACTGCACTTTTTGGGGGAATTTTTTTGGAATTCACTATCTAAAGTTCCATCTTTTCAGCTACTTCCAACTGCAACAGAGAGACAAGGAGAGATTCCGGAACGAGATGAAGATCTACACTTCGAGAATGGCCCAGTCTGGCATCAATGTCGCCGCTCCCGGACAGGTACGGTAGAGGGAAGCATCGAGGACTGACTTTACTCCTGCCGTAGGATCAAATCAGTCGGATGATTCATTCTGCATTGGCTTGATTACAGGATGTGATCACGAATTGGTTCCTGGCAAGTATGACAAGTTTCCTGCCTCTCCCCCTTCCCCTTCCCCTCCCCTTTCCTCTTCCCTTTCCCCTTCTCCATTCCCTTCCTCAGACCCCGGATGCGATCAATTAAAGATCCCTGCTCTAGACCATTGCCAAGCAGCTTTTCTGAATGTACATACGGTCTTCCGGCAAATAGGGCAATAAATGTGTAAATATGTGAAACTGTGAGGTGCTTCTTTCAATGGATAATTCTCTTCCTTCTGCAGGTGACGATCACTTCAAAGCAGAAAATGAATGGATCTTCGAAGGATTTGATGATGAACACTGAGAATTATCTGAAGAACGAGATCCTCAAGCATCTCGAGGCCGCTCCCTTCAAGTTCGAATTAGCTGATTAGTCGCCCTCATCATTGCACCCTGCACACCACCACCCCACCACTAGCCACATACACACCCGATACACGACAAACAATTGCTACAGAGTGCCTTATGCTTTCCCCTTCTTCATAGTCGTTTCGTTGTCTTAGCTCTTTCAGAAGAGCAAATCTCAGATGGTGCTAAATGAACAAATCTTGTCCTGATATACTGTGAAATTGACCTTCAGTTGTCTATTCTTCTCTTTACAATACCCGTATACGTAGTATGATTGCTCTCTTGACTCCAATAGTCTTCTAATGTGCCCTATCTTTGATCTCTCATCTCAATTGGGGGAATATCACGCTAGTGAGTCGTCAAGACATGATAACCCCCGTTTCCTCCGCTTTTGCCTCATATTGATCTACTCTTCATATATCGATTTATTCCTGCATATAACCCTGACTACCGTACCCTGCCGTGATTCCGAACGAGACTTTCGTTGTGAGACCTTCCCCCAATATCATAATTTGAATATTTGCTCGTTGTGTAACCCATGATAGACATATCAATTTTTGACTGCTCTCGCAGCTTTGTGATTATTTTTCTCCAATTAGTGTGTTTCCCATGTTTTCTCCTTTTCAAAAGAAGTCAATAGAGTATGACCTTTCGTTGAGAAAACATAAAGATATTTGAGTTGTTTCTGATTTTCAAATTTTAATTTTCCCGCTTTGACCTCGACGCCATTGTTTCCCCTCGCTCTATCGCATAGTATTTGTTCAAGATTACTGCATAAAAAGTATGAATTCTATCTGAAGAAAGAGTGATGACCAATAACGGTACAGAACATTCGCGAAATTGATAACACAAATATAGTACATGTTGAATGTAAAGTACAGTATGTATGCGATTTATTCAAACAAGTATCAAACAAGTATTCTAATGCTTTCAAAAGTGGCAATTCGAAATGTAAGGAGTTGAGTCTAATCTAAACGGGAATCTCTTCCTCGAGACATTCGCACTGTCCTTCATTCTCTTCATAATCTCTCCTCTTCTCTTCCATTCGACCTCCCAATCTCACCGTTCTAAGCTCACTTTTCACCTTTCCTTCCATTGAAAAGCGAGCGCAGTTCTGGAATGCCGACCCCACATTCTCTCTCCTCTCCCATCACTCTCTCGATGGTCAGAGAAGACGAGAGATCACTGAGATTGGAGAGAGTGCCATTGGGGAGGGAACTCGTTATTGTCTTGCTGCTGTGTGTTTATCTCCCCCCTCTCTCTTCGCCCTTCGGCGTGCAAGGGCGAAGGTTTCAATTGAGAGAATGAGATAATTAGAGAGAGACAGAGAAAGAGAAGAAAGTGAGTTGTAACTCGAAAGTATGGGAAGGATAAAGATCATCAGGGTCGATCCGACTCCTCTATATAAAGGAGCTGCTTGTTCTAGAAATCATCAACAGCTCCTTCCTTTCCATCAATTCATCCGTTCCATTCCCCCTTGTCCTCCAATCTCTCCTCCCCTTCAGAAGATGTCTCTGGGATCATCAGTGGCCAACGTGGCCACTTTCACCTCGGCCGTTGCCATCATTGGTTCCCTCATCTCAGTCGGATTCCTCTTCAATGACCTCAATCAATTCCACGAGATTGCCCTCGAGGACATGCAGGAGTTCAGAGTAAGTTGCGCATCTGACCCATCGAACTCCCATCTGGATGGTACGGTATTCTTCTGTTCAGGACATCGCGAACGACGCGTGGACTCAGATGATCTCAGCGATTCCTTCTTCTGATTCCTCCATTCCCTCAGCCCATCCCTTCGGTCGTGTGCCTCGTGCTGCAGGCAGCAGCTGCGGCTGTGCTGCAGGACCCAACAACTGCCCTGCCGGACCCGCCGGACCTCCCGGAGCTGCCGGAGAACCTGGTACGGCGATTGATTGCTTGAATCCATTCAAGTCATCAAAAAACAAAAATGGGAAAAGTAAGTGATTCTCTACAGGACTCGATGGCGAGAACGGAAAGGACGGAAATGCTGGATCGGCTGGAATCACTGTGACTGACTACACTGCTGCTGCATCCAATGGATGTGTGTCGTGCCCTCAGGGACCCCAAGGACCCCAGGGACCCGATGGAGAGGCTGGTACGGTACCAGACTTGGATTCGCTCAGTAGTTCATGTTCATCATCGAATCATTCCAGGAGAGCCCGGTCGCGATGGTCATCCCGGCCATCCCGGAAGAGCCGGACAGAATGGACATCGTGGAACTCCCGGACCCAGAGGAGATGCTGGAAGAGAAGGAGTCGATGGAAGACCCGGAAGACATGGAGGAAAGGGAAGAAACGGAAGAAAGGGACAGGTGGGCATCTTCGTATATTAGCACATCTTTCTTCTTTAGCAGCAGCTATCCTTGTTAAACCCTATCTAATACACAGGGAGCTCCTGGAGGACCCGGAAGAGTCGGCGCCCCCGGACACAGAGGAAAGAACGGTGCTCACGGCGCTCGTGGTGAGTTCATTCTTGCTCAGCAATCTCTCCATCTGTGATGACACATCATAATCATCGGTTTGTAGGACCCAATGGACACCCTGGTCAGCCTGGACCTCAGGGACACCCCGGACAGCCCGGTCAGCCTGGCCAGGACGGATACCCCGGAGAGCAGGGACAGAATGGACTCCCTGGAGCCGATGCCGCCTATTGCCCTTGCCCGCCCCGGTGAGTAGCATTGATAAAACTAAATACCGGTTCCATTCCCGGCTCTCTATGATCTCGGTCTCATTGTAGTGTCTCCCCCGTGGGCGTGGAAGCTCCAGCTCCTCAGGCCTACGACCAGGCAGAGCCGGCAACTGCCGCTCCCGCCTACCAGCCGGCTCCGGCTACGGGATACGAAGCAGCGGCCCCGGTCGCCCATCCCGCCCCCGCTCCTCAGGGATACTCGAGAAGAAGAGTCGCCTAAGAGAGAGGATAATAACGACCCATTCAATGATAAATTATTTATTAAAAAATTGCGAAATATTGAAAAGATTAACAGAATGAAGAACAAAGCAGATATGAAATTTACAAATATCGATTCGATTTATTTCTTGCATCACTGTCATTTCTCGTCATCGGTTCACCATCTGCTTTGATCTTGTACCTACTCAAGATCAAGGTAATGTATCTTCCGATTGTGAGAATCAAAGCTTCTTTGAAATAGTTTATCGTATTGAATTGTTATCTGATTGATACACCACACGACTTTGTTGCTCAATCTGTCGTATTTTTAAGAATGTCTTCAAGTGCTCTTCTCTCTTCTTGGTTGAGCATCGATCGATCGATCCATTCGTTGAGTGACTCGGATTTCCTCTGCAATCTCCCATCTCATCTACTCATTCGAATGGAGACTCACCGCCATTTCTCGAATGCATTTCTTCACTCTTCTCTCCAGTTCTCCTTCATCGAAAATTTCATCGTGGATCGCCTTCAATTAATTCGAAATAACACATCTCTCATCTCACAGTGTAAATCGTGCAACATTGTCCTATGTCCGATAGATGGTATTTCCCAAATTTGACAAGTTTCGAGTCAGCGGAAATGTCTTCCTGAATTGGTGCAGTGACAGTACCTTCGTCAGAATGAACAAGATTCGCGGCGAATTGGCATTCGGCTCAGCGATGAGAGAAGGATGATTGTTCTGCAAGTAATGAGCGAAGGAATGTGAATGGAACAATGGATGGGGAGGAGAAGAAACGGCTTTTAGTGATATTCTGACCACGAGCAGATCGATAAGGAAAGTGTAGATGACGACGCATTCCTTCGATTGACCAGAGAGTGGCAACCAGGACAGAAATCGAGTGAGAATCTGAAATGAATACGAATTAGAACACTTATGCTATTTAATTTATATCGCTACTTAAAAACCGGGGTAAAAAATCACCTCGTCAGTTCTTTCCTTTCCGACGATTCTCTCATCGCAGTATTTCATAATCTTGATAACGGCAGAAATAGCATCTTCAGTTGACATAATGCATTCTCCTAGGAATCGGGCGTCGTCTCTGTACATCAATTGACAGATCGAATCAAGCGACGCTACTGCCACTTCCTTCAATTCGACATGATTCGAGCCCTGGAAAACACATTCCACAGTAGATGTGGGAATGAATAAGTAGATAGTGAGAATCAATAAGAAAGAACAACTAACAGCCATGTGCCCGAAAGCATTTGCAGCACATCTTCGTATTTCGGGTCGATTGTCAGTCAGAGATTGGAAGAGAAAAGGAATCGATTGGTCGCGATATTTGAGGAGAATCTGAGAATATTTAACTCGTTTCTATTGTTCAGAACAATCAATTTCGTCATGAATGCAATTAATTTGAACCATACGTCGGGAGCGAATTGAGCCAGTATTGCTGCATATCGAATTCCCCAATGCTTATTGGAGCACTTTTCTATTAGAGGGAAGAAGACGGGCATAATACAAGAATATGGAATGGAATGGACTGGATATTCTGCCTGTAATAGGCAGCAATGTCAATATCTACTATTATCGAATTTCTATGTTACCGTGACCAAATTGAGGATGATATTGATTATCTGGTTTAGGAGACCTCCTCGATTTTCAATTCTTTCATTCAGTTCATTCTGATTCTCCTGAGTAGAGTATCGAATCCTCCTGAAGACTACAAATTCCTTACCATCTCTCTTCGATGTAGCTCTGACTCGAATACTTCTTTCATCATTACACCCATCTCATTCAATTCCATCTCGCTCAGTCCCTCAACATTCTTTTTGGATGAATTAGATAGGTGGCGGATCAGCTAACCTCTCCCTTCGTCACTTTAACACATTCGGCAACCGTCTTGATACAAAATGTGGTTAGTTCTTTATCCTTATCTTCCTTGATTATTCTCTTGAGAGTATTCCACTCGTTCATCCAGGCAATTCTCAGTCCAGGAATTCCTTCTTCAGCATCGAGAAGATAGGCAAATAGTTGGATATACTTCATAGTCTCCAGTACTTCCTTCTCATTCTCAATGAACACAATGATCGCCCTTAATAATAGTGGTGCGTGATCGGAGAAGATGTCTGCAAGAAGGCCAGTTGATCGGATTGCTACTTCTGAAACGAACATCTTTCTTCTCTTGCCCAATACGAAAGATGATTCCATGCATAGCTTTTCGCTTCTATCACTCGATTACTTTCGGATGTTCCGTCATCTGAATATGTATTTTTGTGAAATCAATTAAGTTAAAATAATGTGCAATTGCAAATTCAACTATTCTCCTTTCTCTATTCCCATGTAAGATATGAAATGCGATCTAACCTTTAAAAGGGAATCGAAGGGCACGGAGACACGTGTTAGTGAAAAGTTCGAGGAGTGGCTCGCTGTATGCACTCATCAACTGGCAGAGTCGATCCGAAGTGGAGAGGAATGAAGGGAATCGAGGATGACTGACAGGGAGAGTCGTCGTGCATGGAGTGATCACAGTGACTATCTGAAAGGGGTATAGGCACGAATATCTGGCTAACTGAGCTCTCGACGTGAGATGATGGGTCGTCGTTACCCGATTACACTTTCGAGACTCCCATACTATCACTTTGAGTTCAAACCGAGATATGATCAATTGGCTGTGTGCCAAATGACCCTGCGGTGCAGGCAACGAGCGAGAGAGCGTGCGAAATGAAGAGAGCGCGCCCAATATACCCTCTGGCTAAGGTGACACTCTCTCGCTTCGTGTCTGTCCCCCTTGAAGGAGGGACGGGCGAATACACGGGATCTCAAAGTTCCATATGTCGTCTCTTCATTCAAATTATCTATCTCATTGATGAGTGTGCCGAGGAGTAAGACTCATATTAGACTCATTGCACCAATCAATCTCACCCTGTAGAAGTCGTCTTCAAATTTGTCTCTTCCAGCAGCCTCGGCGAGATACGAAATTCCTTCGTAGATCATTGCACTCATAGTCTGAAAGAGATTCGATTCAATATCCAGTCGATTGAATGGAGTAAACCTCTGAAGGACTATTTTGAAGGGCGGATAAGAGAAGAGGCATCAGGGTATCGTAGCTATTCACATGCTGAAGAAGAACACGATTCATTCCACGAGAGATCCCTCATGATGAGCTTTCCCCTTCATTCTCAGTCCCGATACCTCTTTAGTGTTCTTCAGACAACAGACGAGTGCAGTTATCGATGATATCGTGAAGAGATTCATCTTGTCAGCCCCGGAAGAATCAGTCATCTGACATATCCATTGAATATAATGGGACGGGATTTACAACTGACTACCACACGATTACGGTAACAGGCGGATACGGTAGTCCAATCGGAGGGAGAGAGTGAAGAAAGGGGGAAGAGGAGAGGGATCGACCCCTTACGGGTCGAGAGAAAACTGGGAATGAGGGGTTGAGAACTTTTTTTTACTTCGCTTTGAATAAAAGTCTCTTTTCTTCATTTTAATTGATTTGAATTGTTCCTCGACAAGGGCACGTACTCACGAATAATATTCTATTTTATAGAACGTTCAAACTGATCTACACTAATCGTCATTCAGGGCAAGAACATCATAGCACACTATCCAGATTTTATTAATCATATCATCAATGAAGTAGATCATATTACATAATAATTTGTTTTGTGTTTGAATTTGACACCAGAAAAGAGGCACGAGACTGTAAGACACCAAGGATAAGTTATAATGGAGTTCGGCTAAAAAGTGTTTACTCCAAATACGACAGTAACTTTTCATTTCTCTTTCCAACTTTTCCACTCATGTAATGGAAGGTTCGTGCGGATTGCAATATCGTCCATTCTATGAAGGATTCAGCACCATTTCACTGGTTCTCAGTGGATTTGGAGGTTCGTCTTTTCACTTGAGTGATTTGTTTATTTTCTCTTCGTTCAGCAGTCACATTCTTCGCTGTATTTGCGTGGTGTGCCGCGGATATGATTAGGTTAGAAAAAAACTATTGACTCATTTTTTTTGTTAAATTGCAGACTTCACATGGAAGTTTCACGAACCGAAGCAGCTTTGTCACTGATGAAGAGAAATAATGCAGGCAGATAAAGTATTTATATTTCTTATATGTACAATCAGTGTGAATTACGAGCGTGTCTTACGATTCTCAATTTCACAGAGTGTGTAAAAGTAGTAATGGTAGAGGAAGCGACACTTCGACTCGTCGATGTCTGAGAATACGCGGGAAATTGTGATCGTGTATCTTCTCACTAACCTGTTTCGCTTTGAGCAGTGTTAAGTCATCAAAAATGGCTCTGAAATCAAAATGAACTTTCTTCATTTTCCCCCTTTCTTTCCTCGTTCTCACTTTCTCGATGACGCAGCACAGATAATTACGAACCAGAATGGAATTATCCCATTTAGAGCGAGGAGAACCTACAAGTTCATTATTCTCTCCTATCCCTTCAATTTTGATACAACCAAGAAATCAACTTCCGTCAAAATCTGAAGATTTCGTGATTTATATTGAAAGTAAATTTGGTTGACCATGATGATGAGAAGATAATTTGGAAGTTCATCGAAGAGCGGAAGAGATTCCACTCAGCTTTGTCGATCTTAAAATCGGCACTACTTTCATTTTATATGAATCTTAGTCAGCAATAGTTCACTAGAAAGATACGGTCTGCTCTAAACTCGAGATACACATGTTTTCTGTAACGGTTCGAAAATCATCCAGTTATCTTGCGAGTGCTTGAGACCAAATAATGGTGTTGTTAAGCTCAGTCATTTGATAGGGAGAAGAAGTAGAAAACGGAGACTCAAACAAGACTGCAGTTGTCTGTTTCGCACTTTTCATGAAGGTGACAATCTGAACGAGTTCGTGATGCTTCACTTCTCTACTCTTCAGACGGACATCACTTGAAAATATGAAGAACAATTGAAGAGAACTTGAGGAGCTCAAAGGATTTTCGGCGTTCTTCAAGAAACTCAACCAGAGAATAATGATGATCCCTTGAGCCCTCCACGTGCTCTTCTCTCCTTTTCCATTCACTGTTATTGCCCTCAACCCGCTCTCACTTACCAATTCTATTGTTCCGTCTTGGGTTTTCGCACCTCGTTCTAATTACCGGCTCTCCTTCAATCGCCGGTCCTATCTGAGGGGCATAATTAGCAGGTCCGTCGTATATTCGCGCGTTGTGGTTCGATTCTGGTACCAGATGGTTTTGAATGGAACGAAGAGATGAATAGGGAAGGAATACGGTGGACTCTCATTAGGATGGACACTGTGAGAACGGCTGCTCCTGAGGGCATCAATGGACAATTACAATGGAAAGATGAACCGAATGAAGTCGTCGTAACCGCCGCCTCTGTGCTCACTGAAACAACGCAATAACTGGCTGAATGGAGTGCGAGTCCGTCATCCTTTCCTTCTTCACTATCTCAAGGTGTCACTTACAGCTTCTCTTCTGCAGTCACAATCAGTGTAATGGACTGCATCGGCAGTTTTCCCTTACTCTCTCATATTTCTTCTCGACTCTCAAACATCTTCGCAACTTCTAATTTCATTCGTCGTTCTCACACTGGATTACTCCCATTTCCTCTTTATTCTCCCTTTATTTCTCCCTCGTACGACTAAAAAACTTCGCTCGACGGCACTTTAGTTGTCTTCTGACCATAAATTCTGTCGAGAAACGCATCAAGTTGCCCGTGCTCTCTTATTTTCCCCTTATATTCTGTCAGTGTGAGCTGGAAAAGAGCAGGGGATTCTGAGAGGGTGCCGAGTCGCTGACTTGACATCAGTGGACGAGAGAGCATTCGAAAGTGAGAGAGTGTCACATATTCTCGTCATTATTGCATGTAGCTGTCGTGTTTCCATCGTTCTGATCTATTGCTGACGGGTTTGAGACTCTCGAGGGAAAGTTGAGTGGACTCATCAAGGGCAGAGGTCGTAAAAGAGAAGTCTCTATCGCGCTCTCTTTTCAAGTCTCCATTATCTTGTGAACCGCCAAGTCTTCCGAAATAATTGGCTCAATTTTTCATTCAAGCGGACAGAGAAATGTTCATTCGTCCCAGGTCTATAATGCCAAATTGTGCATCGCTACTTCATCAGTTATTCTTTTTTGCCCATTCCGAGTATCTGAATCCCCTTATCTGTCTGGTCCAACAAGGTGTTCCCCTCCTCCTTCCTTCCTCTTCCTCTTTCTCTCATCACGAAGTGTCAATTCGAGATGGATGGACACATGTTCTTACACTGAGAACACTCGCTTATTAGATGAGAGATGATGAATCAGGTACGAGAGGAACCTTTGGCGGATGACACTCTCTGGTCGATTGAAGGGATGGAGATATCAGAATACAACGGGCAAATGACTTTCAAAAGGATATATTGGTTTCTCACTTAGGTTCCCTCACAATATCCGCATCTGTCCCCACTATCCGGGTTCTCAATAGCCCTTCTTCACACAATAATCTCGGATCAGACTCGAAACAAGAGGATAGCATGAGATTATTGGAATTATTATGTCTTTCGGTGTCTCCTTATTGGTTCTTGAGAGGGGGGGAGGCTTCTCGATTGTTCCTATCATAAATCCATCGCTCCATCTGTTGTCCAACCTGATTTACAGTAATCAGAGAGAGGGGGGAATCAGGTCTGTTTTGCATCTGTTGGTAGTCGTTCTATCGCATTGTAATTATCACGATTGCGCAATAAGTCTGTCTCTTCTTCATTCCTCGTACAAATTGGGCGTGGAGATAACACCAGATGGTCTTTCTAACAATATTGACCCCTCACTCACTAATTAGAGACATCTTATTTCTGCTGCTACCACCCAGCATGAGCCAGCTAATGATCTGAGAAGGAGGACAGGGAAGGGTCAGGTAGGTCAAAGTGACTGCCCCCCCTCCTTCCCCTTCCATGTCCCCAACAAGTCTCCCACTCATAATCAGGGGGATTGGGAGTAGTATCGTCTCTCTCTTTTTATGAGGGGTTCCTTCCTCTCTTCACGCTTCGATGCACCACAGAGGACATTCGATCTGATTGTTTCTTCCTCTTCCGGTGACCTACTCCCTAATTATTGGTAGTGAGGATGGTGCGGGTTCGCGAGACGACTTATCCCACTCGTCGTCTCATTAGATTTGTGACTAGGACTGACTTTATTGGGCGACGGAAGGAAGTGTCCGCCCTCTTGTGAGATGATCACAATGAATTGTAATTGAGGGGTGGTTGAGTAGCTTCAATGCCCATCTCAGACTCTTCCCTCTACAGGGGTCAATCAGAGGAGGAGGGGAGGGAGAGGGGAGTTCTTTCGGAGGAAGAAGACCTCAAAACCCACTTGAACCTCATCATTCCACACTAAGGTCATAATAATTAGTGCTTTCTCATTTCTCGCAGTCTTTCATTGGCTAGAGAAGACGAGAGATCACGCATAAGTGAGAGAGTGGCTAATAAACCCCCGATGATGCGCTCTTTGCGGCTCGTTTTCAGTCCTTTTTACGCTGTTTTTGCCAATCATCGAAGAGATTCAAGGACGAAGGAAGGAAATGATTGGATCGATTGAATAGGCGAAGAGATCGTAGTGGTCATCTTCTCTCTCTAGAATGATTCATTCCCGATTCGTCTCTTCCTCCTCCTTAGATCTCCCCCTATCATCAAGCATTCTCTTATTCATTGGCTTATTCATGGAGCCGATTCGCGGCGCGGCTTTTGATGAGCGAAGAAGAGAAAGGGAGGTCTCCCACGACATTTATTTTGGAGAAGGAAATTGGAGAGTTGTCAAGGCTGATAGCAGTCCATTTTTAGCACTTCAACTGGAATTCATGCAGAAATTATAGTTTCTTCAACAGATTTTTCTACTATAGTGTTCATCAATCGGTCAGTCCTAATGAATAGGTTCGAAAGGATAGTGTTCCCTTCCGGGATGGAAGAGAATGGTGTAAGCATCAGTCAGAAACATCGATACACTCTCATCGGATTACACGAACACTGCAAAACACGGATCAGATTACGAAGAGAGACACTATCACATTGAGCAGTCTTCAGTCTCCTTCGATCGATAGGTCAATCTCGTCTTCCATTCATTCTTGAGCATCGAATGAGACATCGGATATCATAATTCAGGGGGTTCCTTCTCTTCTCTTGAGTAGTACCTGGTAATCCCAGAGAGAGAGGGAGAGCGGGTCCTTTGATGAGAGAGAGGGATCCACTGATTTCTATGGGCATGAAGGGAAGGAACGAAGGACGGGAGTTGTTTGTCTCTTTCACCCCCATCCTTGATCTAACGTGGTGATAGTTTCCATCTTTACCAAGGCCTGTGTACTTATTCTGTTCAAAGGAAAGTTTTTTATTCTGTCATCCTCCCCGAATTGCAACCTTCCCAGTCATTTTCATCGTTGGTTGTCAGTGTCTAATAAGTCGAGTAAACAGTCTCTTCTGACCTCTCATCTCGAGTCATCCGAACCCTTCCTCCCCTCTCCTATCTAAGCATCACATATTTGCCCTTGCCATAATCCAATCAACACTATTGCATCTCTTCTCTTCCTCTGGTCCTCTAGACTGGTCCTCTCCCCCGAACCCCTCCTTCTTCTCCCCAAAATAATCCCATTCAACGTCTCCGCACGAGCGAGAAAACATATGGGCCTGTTATGTTTTCACGTGATTATATATTCTCGAACGGAAAACAGCTCTTTATTGGTATACGGTATTATTGTGCAAGGAGTACGGTAAGGTCCTTTCTGAATCTGTTTACTCTGATACGGCATAGGTATCCGCCTAAATGAACTCGTTTACGCAATCATAACATTGGTTATCTGTGCCCTTGATCAGTTGAATCGATGGCAGAGAATGACCGATACACTGACCAGATTACTCCATCCAATCCCGCCCCTGACCACTGAGAACCACACTATCACTCGATCCATTTCCTTGGACAGAGAAGAAGGGTAGATCACTCACTCGGCCACTGATCGTCTCTCTCTCGATCAAATGAATGGTAGATCAGTGACCCCTCCCCCTTCCTCCCCTCCTCCCTTCCCATTCCCTCACTTCCCTTTTCCGATCTGCGCAACTCTTCGTTTCCTCGTGTATTTCATCTGTCCCTTCCCTCTGACCCAATCACACTCCTTCGATACCCATTCCCTCTCTCTTTTCAATAGCCCGTATCTCGCGAGTCTTTTCACGTCGTTACTTTGGGTCCTCGATCATTTCCCTCTCTAATGCCCCGATCTCTCGTCGATCAGAGAAAGTGAGAGAGCATGGGATTCGGAGAGAGGCAGAGAAGGACGACGTTCGTACCACCCTTGACGGGTGATTCATCATCGCTATGAAAGGTGTCCCAGGCCAATCAGTCATTCTGGCTGCGCACTCTCCTCATTTCACGTGCTCTCTCACCTTCTTTGTCCTGTCTGTGCTCTCCTCCATTCGTCCATTCTCTCGTCTACCATTCAACAGCCCCTTCCCTTCGTTCAGCTAGGCAACACGTAAATTGGGGTCTCCCCTCAGGTGTCCCCTTCTTCTTCTTCTCTCTACCTATATTAGCATATGCCCGAAGCGGAACAATTGCCTTCGATTTACCCGCACGAGACATCCGGAACCAGCCGCTTAGCTTTAATGGTACCGCGGGATCCGGCAAGTAGGATCCGTGAGTGGTCACTGGGGACCTTCCACTACATTATTTAGGGGAGGTAAGCGATGGACCTCCGATGCAATTCAATTTGGTACCGCTTCCTGGGGATATCTCAAGTGTTTCCGTCAGTAGTTGTTGCATCGCCTTCCCCTTATTCCACCTCCGCAATTCATTCCCCGGCCCTCTCCAATCTGTGGAGTAGAGAGAGAAGGGATCAGTGGTGTATCGAATGACCTCGGGAGGCTCTTTGAGTCCTAGAGAGGACAATGTCACTTATACACTCTCGGAACATTTGCCGCCAGGTGCGCATATAAGGGACGAGACTGACTAGAGACCCCGAGGGGACTGGGGATGGGGTCATGATCCGAGGTAGATCTTCTCGTAGTGTTGATCTCCCCCCAGGACACTCCTTCTCACCTTCTCTCAGCTCATTCATCACTTCTCTTCTCCAATTGGGACTCTGATTAGTGGATGATTTACAGCTCCCTCCTCCTCCCCTCTGGTTCTCCCTCCTCCCCCTTCGCCCTCTTGAGGTGTATCACTTCCCATTGGATCTCATCGAGAGACGTCCCACTGTTCTTCTTCTCTTCACTCCATTACTCATTCTGATGAATATTGCTCATTTTTCCATCCTCGATCTCTCTCACCCTAAATCACATTCCTTTGTCTCCACAAGTTGGCGAGTCGCGTGGCCCCCATTGTGATGGTGATATTTTACGGTGCCACGGGGTCTGGCACCGTGGGTCCTCTGGTTCTGGTTCACTGGCTCTGGCTCATCTCGGATAATGAAGTAGTGGTCATTTCGCGCAGTGTCTGGACCCAGCTGGAGCCTGTTGACCAGGCAGAGCCCTTATTGGCTACCAGTGTGTGATACAACCACCAGGCTGCCCTATTGGGACACCATCTCCTCCTTCTCGACCCATTGAGTGCACTACTACTCGATATTGGATGGTTATTACAGAGGAGCGGCGTCCTTCCCTCTTACTTCGTGCTTATGGATGGAATGAACTTTGAATCAAAACTTGCCGCCTTCCATTCCCAATCTCGTAAAGGGGACGCATATTTGGGGGGGGGGGTGTTAATGATGCTCTTCTCTGTTTTCGGAAGAGGGCCGAGTTATGGGCCTATGGCCTTTCTCCTTTTTGAATGAATGAAGGACTCTTTCTTCTTTCCCTTCACCGGATACGGTAATGATCTTTAATCAGGGTACGAACGAACATCGGCAACTGTTTCTTATCATATTAGTGAGGTTATCTCTTCCTGCTTCACTTTACAACTATGTTTTGGCTGCTACAGTTTGCCCACTCTTGTTGTAGAGAACATTCGGTTTACAGCGAGGACGAACGGGCATTTGATAGATTGTGGATGATAAGATGAGAAAGGGGAGAAGAGAGGGGGAGACTGGTCATTCCAGAGGGAGAAACACCTGCGAAGTGCAGTTATCACTCGCACTTCCCATCTGTATTCGGGGGACTTCTCTCAGATCCATTCCCCTCCCCCTCCTATTCCATTCAGTATTGTATACTAGATCCGAGCGCACGCTTCCTTTATAGTTCTATAGCCACTGCGATCGTATTTCTCAGTAGAATCCTTAGTTAGCCTCTCCTCTTCTCCTCTCCTCTGGACCCTAATCAAGTTACCACTGGGTGGACTTGATTTCTGGCCCATGCTTGCATACGCCTAATTAACTCCTAAGCTAATTTAGTGCTCTCGAGTCTCCAAACAAGAGACACGCAATGGTAGATTCCCTTGCGCAACCCCTCGATCTCCCTTTGTCGGACAGACGAAAGCTTGTCCAATCGAAGAATGGGAGGATCAATCCCCTTTGCGCAATGAATCTGTCTAAGGAAACTTTGCCGATGTCCTTCAGTGCAGTGTTTATGTGTGGATGGATGGAATGGATCCTTCTTCTCTTCTTCTCAGCATAAACCTCCTCCGTCCCATCCACATTGTCGGCCCATGGAGGTCTAAAAGAGGACTGACCATCATTATTATTGTCTCGTCTGCCTTTGTGCCCCTTTCTCCCGTCAATCCGTTCCTTCTTTCGGGGAGAAGCTCACATATTGCACAGATGTTCTTAGATCGAGAGGGTTTATTGGGTCCAGAGGAGAGTAAGACTCCCCTCCTAATTCCATCCCTCTTTCCACTGTACGGTTCGTCTCACACTTCATCAGTGAGAATGGTCAATTTGACGTGACAAGTCTTACTTACTCTTCGAAAGTAAGGGGGGGGGGCTAGACTCCTCCCCCCTGAGGGGGCAATAGTTGTGGTCACTCCTCCCCCTTCCCTCTCTAGCTCCGCCCCTTCTCCCCACCCTCACATGCCCCCTCCTCCTTCCTTCCTTCTTTCAATGTATCTATCTCCTCTCACTGACTGGTCAAGGGTCGTACTAATTAGATTCTGCCCTCCATCGTGCAGCACATTCTCACTCATTTCGAGTCTCCTTTCCCTTCTATCCTCGCTTATATCCTCTGAACGACCCCCCAGGGAAGGGCGAGGGGAGGGCCATCACTTCTACACATACTCCCTTCTTGCATAATGTTTCCTCTTGCTCATCGCGTAGTATCAGTCCTTTCTCTCATCTACCGTATCCCTACCGTACTCAATCAATCGATATCTCAGGGAAGAGCATGCCGTCCTCCTCGTCGACTACCGTAATCTGTCTGGTTCTCGCAACGCTCGCTACCGTATCCTCGGCCTTCGATGGGACGAGACTGCGTGATCTTCCGGTCGATAGCTGTGCCCATGGAGGAGCCATTCAGGATGTGAGTGATCTTTGATCTTTGAGAGTCTAGATTGGCCGGTCTCGATCAAAGGGACGAAGGTGTTGTATCGTGGTGGATTATAATGGGATTAGAAGGTGATAGGTATGGAGAGAGAGACGGGGTCCTTTGACGGGGGATATGCATGAGAGAATGCTTGCATGGTCAAAATGGGCTGATCGAGTCTCCCCTATTCCAATTCACTCGTCATTTTGAACGAGGCGGAAGATGGGAATGACTGATTCCCTGTCTTCACTCTCCTCCATTCATACACTCTCTCGTCTTCTCTGATCTATCTGCGCCCTCTCCGATTCGCGTGGTCTCTCGTTTCTCCTTGAGATGCTCATTATTTTGCACTAGATTGTAACAGATGGTGAATCTCTTGTCAGGGAAGGGATTACATGGAAGGGGTCAGGTATGGATAGGCCTCCCCCCCCCCCTAGGGTGAGACAAGAACACTTGAGGGGCTGCCACCAATCTGGATGCTCCTTTCTACCTCCTGTCTAGGAAGAATGAAGAATCTCTGTTCCATCACCGTCGAATGAGAGTGATGAGACGGATTCTTCATGCTTCCATATATTCTCCACTCTAGCCATCCCTTCTCTGCCTAGATACGGGCATGATCCATCAACGAAATTGACGATGATGTTGTACCTGGGGGGGGTCTCTATGGGAAGAGAGTCCAAAGATAGGCCTCACAAGGGAGGAGGGGCAACGAAGCGTGCGATGAGTTGCATTGAATGTTTCTGTCCCTTCCTCCCATTATTCATCCTCATGACCCTTCCACTCTCAGCCTTTTATTCCCATGCAGAGATCCGAACCATTAGCGGATATCCTGTGCTCATTTGGGTCGGACACCGGACTTCAGACTGGTACCATAGTAGATCGAGGAGGGACTGAGAATGCGCCAATTTGGGGGGGGGGGGGGCAGACTGGGACAGTTGCGTAAGGGTATCAGTGAGGAAGAGGAAGACTGGATTGGGCTGAGATTGGATAATTGAGGACTGCCTCAGTGGGGAAACAACTGACGAGAGATTGATGATGAAGAGAAAGAGAGATCAAAGATCAATTACTGATGTTACAGGGCAAATGCGAGTGCACTCTCAATTGGACTGGACCCAAATGCGAGGAAGAGGTGAGAGTTGTGACCTACCATCTGACCCAGACCATCTACCGTACACTCTTACCATATCTCTTCTCAGGTGTGCCAGAACGGTGGTCGTCCTCACACGAATGCGGAGGGATCCGTCAAGTGTTCGTGTCCGTATGGATTGAAGGGACTGAGATGCGAGCAGACTACCAAGTGCGACAATGGTACCGTATCTCATTCTATCGAAGACTGACTTTCTCTGCCCTTCATTCTTCCATAATCTTTCCTCTTCAGGCAAGCTAATCAACGGTCGTTGTGAGTGCGAGAAGGGATTCGTTGGAGTGTTCTGCCAGTCTCGTCCCTGCCACAATGGATCCCCCATCCTCATTCCCGGTTCGTGACCAGAACCGTATTTTAGAGAGCTATTGAAGATCACTTAATTGCAGGAATGACTGAGTACACGTGCACTTGTGACATTGGCTACACTGGATCCTTCTGCGAGGAGGTGAGAACCAGAACCGTCAAATCTCTCCAGCATCAATTAGTGTCAACGTTGTCCTAATTGCAGGAGCTGCAGTGTCTGAATGGCGGCTCGGTCACTGAGAACAACGAATGTGGATGCATCAACGGATTCACTGGAGACATCTGCAACCAATGCGAACACATCGTCGAGAATGGAGAATGTGTCCCTGAGGTGAGTCCCGAGTGGAAGAGAGGAGTACGGTAGCTGATTGATCGATATCAGGTGTCTGAGATGTCTCTGGCTGGCACTAACACTGCTCCCTTCCTCGAATGGCATCTCATCGCTGTTGTCGGAGGAACGATGGTCAGTTTGATTCATTATTGAATGATCTTTGATCTTCGTAGTTTGATCTTTGATCTCTTCAGCTGGTTCTCATCCTTCTCGCATGCGCAGTCTACTTCGCTCTTCGCAGTTGGCGCACTAAGCCTTCCAGAGTCTCATCGGCACAGGTAATTAGTAGATCACTAATTAGCAATCAATTCTCTAAACGAATGAACTAATCAATATCATCTTCAGGGTTCGGCCATCGTTCCCCATCCCGATGGAACGGATGTCTAAGGAGAGAGTGACCTACCAGACTACCGTATTCACGCCTAAGCGTGCTCTCACCACTATTTGTTATCGGGTTTTCTCCATCCCTTTCCTTTGTAGATTTCGATAGTTATTCCTTCATAATGCCAATCTCAATCGCATGTTCTATTGGTAACCACTCACTACCTCTGATATTCACGAACCATTATCCATTTACTTTGTCACCACTAATAACTAATAATTATGAAGTAGTCAGTATTCCACCCTGTGTTTACGTATGAATTATTCATGCATTTACTATTGTTTCTATAGTAGATAGATCAATCTCATGACATTATTCCATCACCATTTGACTCTCTTTCTTGCATGTTTCCTACTGGTATGAAATACCTAAATACTAGAGAGAGCTATCGATATTCTCAGGATTGTCGAGGATTGTCGATTATCCTTGCAAGATAAACATCTTAATTCAAAAACAGAGCCATGTGTCCAAAATGGGAATCTGCATTCTCTGTACACGACGACCACAAATAGAGATGCTTATACTGTGTGTGTATCACATTTGTTATGGGTGAAATTCAGCAGATCTAGGATCAATGATGCAGATTTTCTCTTCATGAGGATCATAACGTGGTATCTCATTGAACGCAAAAATAACTGTCAGCCTCGATAAATTAAAATATAAAAACTCGCTTTCGCATTTTACTATCTCAGACGAAAAATAGAGAGTTTCCGAATTCTTCAGCATTCGATAATCGCTATCGATAGGCCATGTTTATACCGTAACCGGTTGCACCGTACTCGCTCTTATGTCTCTTCTCATTCAAATTTTGTAATTATTTCGAGGGAGTTGTTTAACCCGTGACTGTATTTGCAATTTCATTTTCCTCATATGTATAGTGGAAAACATTGCTCTAAATAAAAGAAAAAAAGAAAAAAACGAGACAAAAACATCAGTATTCGATAGTCATTACATATACCGTAACCTGTTCCACCGAACTCGCGCTTCTCTCCTTTTTTTAATTCAAACTTTGAATTTTACGTTGTGTTGCTTATAGACAGCTGTTGTTGTTTATATTAGTACCAATTTAGGTTCTCAGCAAATCTATGGGAGCTCCTTGTGCTCTTTGCAAGGGTAGGAAGCCCCATCGAACTCACGTATTCCCGCAAAACAGGTATGGATTGATATTCTCGCACTTTCTTTGTACTAATAAAAATCGAATCTTTGCACAAATCATTAATTTATTTTCAGCCGAGCTGAAGTTCAACTGAAATGGGTGAAGGCACTTGGACTACCTCAGGAAAAGTGAGTGTTCATTCTCTTGGGCGCTCTACTACATGATCCTGATGTTTAATTATTGAATTCGATCTTCCTTCCTTTCAGGGAAGACGCCGTGCTTGCCGAGATGCGACAAATGGAGGAGAAGGGAAGCAGACCGAGGTTTGTGTGTAAAGGAACTTAGTGCATACGGCAATGTGAATATGATCAGCGTTTTTTTCACAATAAGCCTTGCGAGGATTTGTTCCTCCTCGAACATATTTTAAATTAAACCTGCCCGTTATTTACTATCTATAAAGTTCATGTTTCATGTAAAATTCGAGGTGCAATGTTGTTGTTTATAGATGGTGCACATTCCACTTCGAGTACGACAGCTCAGACATCCACTTTCCCAAATATGTGAGTGATCGACAATTATCGTTAACGGTTAGAGGAACTGCGGTAGCCAGAGTGAAATGGTACTCTTTGCAAAATCTGCGATGTGTTCTATTTTATTTTACAGTTATTTTGATTATTATAAGCTGATGGGGTTCTCTGGTACGGTACCTTTACTTCTCTGCCGGTTGCTCAATCAGTATCAATTTCTAGTTCGATCCAGAAGAAGGCAAGGCTGCGCAGGGATGGAAGGAGGAAGAGGAAGAGGGGCCGGGTCCATCCTCCACTGGCGACGAAGCTGATAGTCGTTCGTTTTTCAATATTATTCTAGTTTCAATGTTAAGTTATGCTCGCTGCTAGCTAACGAATAGAACCTACTCCTTTAATTATTGTCTTAATCCTAATCTTTGCAGCTCGTGATCGATCGTCGACTCCGAATGAACCGAGAAGAAGTTCAAGGAAGAGACCTGCCGTTCCTTCTGCACGTAAGAGTTTATTTTATTAAAAAATAATTGTCAACCCGTACTCTATTACCATTCGTCCTTTTTTTTAAATTAGTCTATAGAATCGTGGTTCTCTTAACTGTTGTTATTTCCAGCCTCGCCCTCTGCCCCTGAGACTCTGGAACTTTCTCTGCAGAAGATACTCGCAGATGCTGGAATATCCATTCCTGGTTAGTTTATTATTACAATGATATGACGGGGAAAGAGAGATATTGGTATTCCAGGAATGGTGGATGAGAAGGAGAGTAGCAAGCCGTCGACTTCGAAGAAAAGAGAGGAAAAAGCGACATCGGTTGAGAAAACCCTCCAGAATATCCTGATGGGAGCAGGACTACCCGTGCCAGGTTAACTCTTTTATTTGCACAAATTGATACTTGTACTTCTATTCGAAGAATGTATACGGATATGAAACAGTTGGAATATTTCAGAGACACTGCAAGCAAAGACGGGTGTTATTGTGGAGGAAGACAGCGATACACCAGGTACGAATCATCACTCAAAACATTTTATTGCAACGGTAAATATGCACTATTGTAAAAGGGAACTAGGAAATTGTGAATTGCAGCGATTCCATCTCGTCCCTTCCGTCAGACTACAATCAGGGCGGCGATGAATGCGAAGAAGACACCCAATACGGTATGTGCCGAAATTGTTTTCCTTTAATATTACTGTATTATTCACTATTTATCGTTGGGTGCTTATTATTATTACAGGTGAACGAAGTAAGACGAGCGGGAACTTTCTGCTCCGTTGGAGCCATCAGAGGAGGATCGACATTGTCGATGTACGGTAAATTCTGATTACGGTAGATCAATTATATCGATTAGTTGCAGACCGAAGAAGTTGACGAATCCAATTGCAACGAAGCACGTGGGAGAATATCCGGTAATCATTCCCAAGGTAAAACTTATTCATTCATCATTTTCTAATGAATTCTATTGTTCAGCAAGTCGCTACTAGACTGCCTGTATCCAACTACAATCATAATACGATGGAGAAGTGAGGATACTGTTGATAACTATGAGACTACTGTGGCATCTGTTATCGTAAGCTCTTCAGATACGATGATTCGGATTCACTACGCGATTTCAAGATGCCATGTAAAGAGAAAAACTGCAGGAGTGAGCTCACGGTGAGTTTATATCGAAGAAGTGCAATAACTCTCAATCGATTCAGGTGATTATGAATCGTGCTCGCGCTCTCGAGGAACACTTCGACGAACTGTCCAATAATGTGCTCAATCTCGTGCAGGTATCGTATTTTTAGTTGTGTTATTTGCGAAACGTCGCCGAAGTACACCATTGTAGATGTACAAGAATAAGGAACCACTCGCCTATCGCCCTCCACAGAATCTTGCTACCATTCAGGGAAGAGTGAGTAAAAAATATTCAAATTATGTAACTTATTAAGGTCTGAATTCATTAAAATGTTTAAAATATATATATTTGTAGGCAGCAGCAGTAGCTGGTCCTGTCTATGCACGACCCGTCCCACCCGGAATGAGAGAGGTTCATTCTTTATTCATTCAAATATTGTTTGTAAGTTGGAAGAGTTTTTTTTATTTCTTAAATCGCATTATGAAAGATATATTTTTGAGATTCCGTACGATTCGCTGGCAGTGCAGGAACGAAGAGAGAAGTATGGTTCTTCCCTCTATTTTACGAATTTATTTGAAATTTCGAACTTATTATCATAAGAAATTCAACTTCTTTTTTGTTGGGTCATACGGAAAATCTTTACCTCTCTAGATATGCTGTGCTCAAACAATCTAAAGGGCATCGAAGTGGTTCATTCTTGTTGATCAATCTCAATTTGCAGACGAAGTGTAGCGGGAATGAGCAAGAAAGAGCCAGAGAGACTGCTGACCGATGACGATCTAGCGAGTACTGTAAGGAAGAGACTCAAGGAGGTACTGTACTTGTGACAATCGATCGACAGTTATCGGATGGTAGATAGATAACGAGCGAGAAACGGATAGATTGTTTCTGAATATCGATTTATTCCAGGAGCCGACTTCGGGTGATGAAGAGGGCGAATCGACTGAGAAGGATGAGGAAGAGAGTGAAAAGGAAGAAGAATGGAGACCTCCCTCATCGAAGAGACGACGAATTCCATCGAAGGACGTCTATTCCTCCTCTGAAGCATCCCCTCCCACATTGGATATGATTGAGTAGTCATCATACTAGTTTTGTCTCTTTTGTGTATCTCGAAGTTGTTATTGTTGAGATCGTGGAATACAGTTATTTACAAGGATATCTGTAGAAATACACCATTCGAAACAAGGAGTTCAATTTTCGAAATTTTATTTACTATTGCTTGTACTCTACAAATTGAATGATCCTTCGATTAGATTAGGCGGCGGGAGTCATGTACGGAGCACAGTCGACTGAGTTCTTCGTCGTACGGATGAAAGGGCACGACTGAAGACAGAGAAAGATCAAAGATCGATCGTCATGGCCAATGTTCTCACCTTCTCGGGACAGGCGAGGGGAGGACTCAGATCAGTGAGATTCGCCCATCGATCCTTCAGTCCAACTGGCTGCACAATGTTGTTCCACAGAGTCTTCGCAACGACGGCATGGCCTGAGGAGGGAAGGGGCGGGGCTTGAATCGATGGAAGGGGAGGGGGCTACCGTAAGCTGAGAAGTGGAAGCAATCAGGGGCGAAGAAGGACAGATCAGGCTCGCCATCGGGCTGCAATCAGTTGGAATAGTGCCAAGTTTTGAACTGTTCTTTGGCGGGAATGGCTTAATTACAGTCATAGGCGGGGTGTTGATATCCTCGAAGAAGGGTTGGATTACAAGGGTGAAGTCATCAGTTGTATCGAATCGGCCATCCATCAACTCTTGCTCCGAAGACTGCAAGAATTGGTCTTTGATCTCTGAAGTTTGATCTTTGATCTCTGACCATGTACTTCTTGCACTCGGCACTTATGTCTGAATCAGGGAAGTTCAGTTCCTGTTCACAAGGACACTCGAATCTGGAAGAAAAGACTACAGTACCCAAGCACAAATCAACGATCGATCGCAGACTGACTCACGTGTGGAGTTTGTCGCAGAAGTACTTGCCCTTGTCGATCTTGCGAAGGAGCGAGAGGTCGAGCATGCCCACGAGAACGACGATGGTTCTGAAAGGGCGGATACAGTACACGCAAAATACACCACGAATCATGTTGCTACAGAATTCTGCAGACTTACTTGGGCAGATTGTCCTTGAGGACCTGAACTGCAGCTCCGATGTTGTCACGGAAATGCTGATCAGAGACTACCTGGAAAGAGGAAATGAAGAGGTGATGGAGGGATTTCACATCTGAAAGATATAAAGAAAATCACCACTGACATTAGGGAAATCACACCAATCGCACATGTCATTGCCTCCAATGAAGATGTGAACGAGCTTCCATTGGTTTTTGATGTCAACCTGAATTCCTTCGTTTTGTTCTCACTGCAGATTCAAAAAAGACCTCCGGATGTTCCTTCATTCTTCTAATCAAATCATTCGCTTGTCCCACGAGATCACTCGACTCAGCCCCAGGAATGGCCGCATTCAGCTTTGCTGTCTGAAAACCGACAGGCGACGATTGAGAAAAGTCACAGCACACAACACACCTTCCACACGTTGGCCGAACCAGTGCCCGTAGAGTATCCGAAGAGATTGGGATTGAACTTACGAAGAATATCTGAAAATATCTAGGATAGGGCGTCGAAATGTGTATTTGACTGACTGGCAAGAGTGACGTGTTCATCAAGTGATTTGTCTCCTCCAATTCCGAATGCGAGACCTGCGATATCATTGATCAACGTTGAATGAGGGCTAACATCGTGTTGTTAGTCATAAACAGTCATGGCCACACCTCTGTATTGGATGAGCACAGCAACTGCATCATTCACTTCTGCTCCCGCACCGTTCGCTGCCTGCAAGCAGTCTTGTTGATAATCCGACAGTGCGGCGTTTCGGAAAAGTCGTCGATCAGATCGCACTAGTCTCACTAATCCGCACTGGGCGTCATTGCTATTCGACGCGTGTTGCAGCTAGAGATAAGAAGAGCGGCTAATCGGTTGACCATGCGTCTAAGCAATCAGAAGGCTATGTTTTCTACAAATATGCGCTCAGATAAAGCTCACGCGATGACGAAGAGTTCAGCATCATCGGTGTGAAAATTGAACTAATGAAAGTCTAAATGACGATTGAACAGTGAACCGTTCCTCTCTTCTCACCGTCAACGAATCTCCGAGTGCTGCAATCACGTCGATATCGGCGAATCTCAGTGAATGAACGGATTGCGGTATCTTCTTACTCCTTAATAAACGAATGAGCAGGGAGTTTCCTCGTTAGAATGATGCATACTCCTCCCTTCACCTCTTCATAACTTCCGCATCGCACGACCAATTGGGAATTCCGTAGTCCTGCAAGATCTCATTTTTGTATTTTCGAAATTCAAATTGCTAACTTTTCCATCATTGGCTGCAGCAAAGGCGAAGAGGGCGACGAAGAGAGAACAGACTGAAATAAGTTCATTCATTTTTATGTTGCTTCATGTGAAGAAAAGATTGTGACATTTGATTGATTTCATTACTGAACGAAATTATTAGGGATTTATTAAGCACAGACGATAACTCACGTGTCCTCATCATTCTTCCTTGAGACGAATCCTTCCCTAATCCGCACTCGACTCGTTATCACCACGCTTCCATTCCTTTTATACAGAGACCGAAGGAATCATAATTCTGATCTCCTCTTTTCTCATATTCTCTCGTCTCCTCTGTCCGAAGCCGAAGCTGTAAATCACAGAGATGGGCTGATTAAGCGGTTATCTGAGTGATTGCGAGAATTGAGAACGTTCTCTAGTTCAAAATTGAAGAATCAGGAGGATTTTGTGAACTTGAAGTTATTCACAGCAAATTCTAGAAACAGTCCCCGTTACCCTTCTTCGTTTATGGGAACTTCATCAATCTCTTGACTTTCGCCATACTCGATTCTCTGAGACGATGATAGAGATTGCGGAAGTCTCAGCTCAGTAAAATTGACTACTGGTTATTCGATGCTCGATTGTAGTCCAATCTTCCCATTTTCCTCATTGCAGCGTTGAATTCGTCACTCTTTCTATGCAGCGACGCAATGTGAATGAAGGGAAGGAGGAGATCGAATGAGCACGTGCTTATAAAGAAGGAGGAAGAGATTATCAGAGAGGAGTTAGAGTGGGGAAATTGAAGAGAGTCGAGATTATCTGATTGAGTTATTCTTCATCAGTGATTAGCGATCTGCAATGCGGGCACGGAATGGCATAATCTTTATTCTAATCAGACATCAAACGATTGCAGTGTAGAATATATTGAATGAATGTATGCATCTTGTTGTACCCGTTGAACATTTCTATAAAAACAATGAAAAGTAACTCGAGGAGATCAAAATGGGAGAAGATAAATCATGATGCGATCAGAAGTAATCACACATTTTTACGACATTCAATAGCGATGGCCGATCAGAATGCCCTCCAAATTTTCTTCTTTTCGGGGGTTGGTTTGCAATCTTCCTTCGCCTTTCTCTTCCTTGTCTTTTTCTCAGGCAAAGGAGGAGGAGCCATCGACGAACTGGAAAGATCAAAGATCAGTTGCAATATAAAGACAATCAGCGGAAATAAACTTACAGTTCCTGTGCGAAGTTGGCAAGAAACATCTGATTGAGAATGGGATTGGAGAAGAGGAAAGAGAAGTCGGGCGAAACTGAAATGATAATGATTATGGATGAATTCGATACCGATTCACCTTGCGGTAGCTCACTCTTCTCAATCTCTCCTTCCTCCTTCTGAGTGATAGAAGGAGGAGAAGTAGGAGTGAGGAAAGGAGAAGGAGAGGAGGTGAAGGAAGATGGTGTAGAAGGAATGGATGAGATGGATGAAGGGGTTGAAGGGATGGAGGAAGAAGGAGAGACAGTCGATATCGATGGAGAATTCTAAAAGCTGAGAGTTACTAAGTCGATTATTTACAAAATAATCTATGTATACCATTGTAGTTTTTGTATTCCTTCGTACCTTTTCCTTCTCCTCTTTAATTCTTCTCTTCTTATCCTTCGACATTTCTAGCAGAAGATTCGCAGCCTGTTCCAGGATGTCGGCCTTCTCGAATTTAGATCTGCAGCCAAACTCAGGTTCGATATCGGCTCGTTTTCGCCTGTTATCACTCACCCAATATTGGGAGCAATAATCTGGATGGCGTCTCGCAGCTTCTGGAATCCTTGTTTCTCTCTATCTCGACGACGAGATTCGACTATTGAACGAGCTTCACGATTCGTAGCAGATGGAGTCTGCGAAGAGTAAGCCGTTAATGGGTAATCAAAAAAATGAAACAAGTGCAATAGAGAAATATCCAACTCACGGAGTCGATTCCATTAGAAGCAGAGGACATGTTCGTAGGAGGATTGGACATGGAAGTGGTGTTCTTCTTGCAAGTAGGTGATAGAGTGATGGGAGATTAGTGGAGTCCACTCCGCCCCTTCTCTCCCCTACGGGACGGTGACGATGTGTGAAGGAAGTGTCTCCCATCTGCCCCCTCCATTCCCTCTGGAAGGGCCTTCTGGTCGAATTCTGCTTGCAGCTTTACAATCGAGGACGAAGCGATGCTCCTGTGCATTGTAAACAGTGATAGAGGGCTGGGAAACGGAATCGAGGTGATAAAGGGAGCGTCTGGTAGAGAAAGAGACGCGCAGAAAGAGATGGAGAAGCTGAGGAATAGAGCAGAGGGGATGACGCCAAGGCGATTTCCCACTCACAGATTGAGCATTAACGACTGTCTTGAGTGATGTGGAAGTGAGAAGAGAGAAGAGCCAAAGGGATCTAAATGAGAGTAATATGGAAGTGAGAATGGAAACTTAACCACCAGGAGGAGAGAAATGTGCAAGAGAAGTTGACGAAAGAAGACGAAGTCAGATTACTTTCATACAGCGATTTATCGATACTTCAATTTTACAATCAAAAACTACACAAATTCTTGTTATTCTGCATAACATCCATTGTCGCAGTTCCAATCTCTCTTGTGCAGTAAACTCTTCTCAGTCGGGTGCAATAGATTCTGAATGGAGACATCTTTCATATGAATGATGCAACCAAAGCGAACCTCAATCTCGAATTGTTTCTCGTTTGCGCAGGGTAGAAGAAGCTCGTTTCCCTTCACTCTCACCCATAAAGTTGCCGCCGTCTCAAGTGATCTTTGATCTTTCATTCTATTCCAACTACAGTTGATACCTTCGTTCCTTCCCAAATAGGACAAGCTCCATGCAACGACAACTGTAGTTTCTCTTGCTCGGCATCTGAGATTCAATACCTCAGTTATCGATCAATAAATGGAATCTACCGTACCCATATTCAACCAGACGATAGCATCGCCTTTCGTTGGCTGCACAGAGGTTCCGATACGAGGGAATACGGTACCTGCGAGATATCGTACTCTTCGCCTACCGTATCCGTCTCTCACCTCCTCCTCTATCCGCAGTTTGCATCACGAAAAGGAAGGTCATCAATCGATTGCCTCCTTCTCGATACCAAATACATCTATTGGCAACTTCTTCACTTGCGTATTGAAGGAAATCTTAATCGTTTCGGCATCACTAGTCAATTTCTTCTTCTCATACCAAAGTGAGGTGCATAGTGCCCTCCGGCGTTGTAGCTAAGCACCTGACGATCGATAACTACAGTAATCGAGTTCTACCGTATACCTGAAACTGTTCGGCCTTCCTGAAATCGATGGAAGGGAAGCGCTGCTGAATGTGATTGAAGATCTGCAATCATTCAATTCTGATATCCTACCGTAATCTACCGCACCTGAGATGAGATCTCGTATCGATGATGGGGAAGGAAAGTCCCGTTTGCATTTCTTCCCACACTTGGCTTATTGACACCCGTGTCCTGATCTACCGTAGACTGAAATCAATGGCTACTGTAGTCCAGACGCTACAGTAATCTCCAACCTGAATCTTGAGTTCCTCTCTCCTTATCTCTTCGAGGAATGCATCAGCATATTCAGTAGGGATAAACTCCCTGAGAACGATGAGAAAAGGCTCCAGACTCCTGACCTATAACTCCAACTTGAATCAATCAGATCTATTATTTCTGTCTCACCTCGACTTTGACAGTATACAGGAAGATACGGTAGATGTGGCAGGACATGCCTGAGATCAGAGTGGGACGTTCACAATACATCGGCAATTGGCAATTTGCCATCTACACCACTCACCCTGCACGCCAATCTTGTCTCCATTACACGTGTTGACGTAGTCTTCGCTCCAGTGAGGATTGTTCTTGATCTCCTCCAACAAGGCTTGATCTACCGACCCATGCGACCTACAGGTATCTATTCGAAGAGCTAGAAGTAGTAGCCCACCATACTCCCGAGAGAAGAAGAAGTACCACTAGAGCTCCCCTCATCGGAAATCAACCGTGAGTCGAATGGAATTGGAGAAAGAATGAATCCTACAATCTCGTCAATTCCCCGTTCCTCCATGCAAATACCAATGGGAAAATGTTTCGTCCACATTCTTCGTCTCCCTTTGAGCGTGTTAATGGACAGAAATCGTGCAAAATAATTTATTGTCAGCAATGGACGAAACACATAACAACATCGAAAAAAGTATAATAATCGGGAAATTGTCAAAATGAAATCTTGTGTGAACGGGTCGAGATTTTTGTAAGTTCAATAAAACTGAGTGTTCGGGGACATCAACTTGATCGGATTCTGACAAGGGAAAGTTTGTGAAACTACAGGAATGGATAACAATCAAAAGAGGCAGTTCACTCTACACCACCTAGTACGGTGCATGCCGATCTCCTCTTCCTCCGCCACCTCTCATCGGACCGCCACCTGCAATTGCAATTGTTCACTAGCATCCTTGTCTCAAAAACAATAAAGTTCAAACAAATATTTTCAGTTTGTAAAGTGCACTCTGTACACACCTCCTCTACCTCCACCTCCTCCTGGTTTCGATGCTCCACATCGATTGCATTCCTGTCTGAATCCGAAGTTGGAGTTGCCGCATTCGCATGGCCAGTCGCCAGGTCTGTTGTCCGTGTTCGGATTTCCACCTCCACGACCACCTCCAATGCACAATTTCCACTATCGACTATTACCAAACGTCGACTATACCCGATCACACCCACACGATTCCTACTCACCTCCGAAGCCTCCTCTATCTCCTCCTCCTCCTCTTCCGCCTCCGAATCCACCGCGACCTCCACGATCACCTCCGAATCCACCACCACCTCGGCCTGCAAATCAATAGTGATTAGACTACCGTGATCAGAGAGTCGCGATGAGACAACGTACCTCCTCCGAATCCTCCCCCTCCTCCTCCTCCACGTCCACCACCACCGAATCCTCCTCCTGGTGCCCTGGAGGGATCAGACTTGAATCGGGCTAGCGTCAGACGCATACGATCCTCGCATCCGGGGAATGATTGGCCTGAAATTGGAATAAAAATATATGTATAAACATAAATTTCTGAACTATCGTCAATGCTACACCAGCTGGTCAATTAGTGTCGGATTCGATCAATACACCCCATCCCTCCCTTCCCCTCCACTCACCATCGTAGGTGGCGATAATCTTGGCAGCAGTGTCTCCGTCCACGAAAGTGATCATGCACTCGCCCTTGGGCATTCCCGTGTTTCTGAAAATTCAATATTAAACTGTTATTACTGAAAATAAATCAAATTCACATGATGCAGGAAATAACAATAAAATGGCATATGCCTACCTGTCGGTGTAGATCTTAATCCTGGGGGCGCCAGTCTTGTCGTGTTTGGCGATCTCTCCCGCAGCAGAAAACACGTCCGCTATGTAGCCCTCATTCGCACTGTAATTTAGATTAAATTGATAATTCAACTTAGAATATTCATGGCGTCATGTCCAACAAGATCTCACATTAATGGGTCTTTTAATTAACTCACTTGGTGGGGATGTTCTGGACGAATACGGTTTCCTTCAGTTCGACCTCTCCTTCTCTGGGGGCACGATTTCCGTCTCCTCCTCCTCCTCCACCTCCTCTTCCTCTATCCCCTCCTCCTCTATCTCCACCGCCGCGTCCTCCACCACCGCCTCGGCCTTGAGAAAACAAATCAGTCATGGCGAATATTACGTCATTGAAACATAACCAAATACCGAAAGAAGGGTCTCACCTCGGCCTCCTCCTCCAAAGCCTCCCCTTCCTCCACCTCCTCCTCCTCCACCACCTCCGTATCCGCCGCCGCCGTTGCCGTATCCTCCTCCAGGAAACAATCGATAACTCGATAATCAATGACTACAGTAGCTTACCATAATCTCCACCTCCGCCTCCTCCTCCACCACCGTATCCTCCGTAGCCGCCATCGTATCCACCACCTGCACCTGCACCTGCACCACCACCGTATCCGCCGTATCCTCCATCTGCAACGACCAGATTGGTACTCATCCTCTTCAGTGGGGACATACCTCCACCTCCTCCAGGTGCTCCACCGTATCCTCCGTAGTCTCCGCCACCATACCCACCATAGGCATTGTCTCCATAGGCTCCGCCACCTCGGTCTCCTCCTCCTCCTCTTCCTCCACCGCCGCGTCCACGATCACCGCCTAGAAAGAAATTACTGTAAGTGGTGTAATCAGGCACACCATTTAGCGGGAAACGTCGGCTACGACACGACACAAATTTTTATTGTCTGTACGGAAAATATTTCACTTAATGCTCTCTCTCACATAATTTCGCCGAACCGATGCAATGTCCCATTAATACCAAATTATTAATTTCGCAAGGCATTTTTTCATAATTTTTCATAGATTTTCGAATTTTCGCGGACACCCAACTTCATTTCACTCACAGTTTCTGTTTCACCCACGCGGCAGTTTAATTTCAAATCATACGTGGAACCGACTATGTTGTTAAATAAAAATTGCTAGTCGACTTTAGAATTACACAGTGCACCACGTATGACTTTTACAGGACAGATAAAGGGTCATAAAGTAGATTAACTCTGCATCATTTTCAGTACCTGCGTAACCACCTCCTCTAGCTCCGCCGCTTGGAGCTCTGAAACATGAATTCACCGAGTTATTATGCCAAGAACGATACAATTCTCGAAGTTAATTTTCTCTTCATTTTCTCGTTTTACTAAGTTTTATTTTCATTTTCGGTGAATTCAATCATTTTCCTTGACACGCGTCTCGTTTCGATCGACACTTGAGAACCTGCTTCGGACCAATTTTCCCTGAATCAGACTTATTTCCCCTTCCCCGCAACCCTTTCGTAATTTTTTTACCTTGATGTTGTTCAGAGAAGTTTAGAAGAAAGAAAAAAAATGAAATGAATGGACGAACCCTCTGAATCCGCCTCGTCCTCCACCTCCTCCATCACGTCCGGGAGGGCCACCCGCATCTCCACTCTGATCCCAGCGAGAGGCACCACCTTAACAAATAAGAAATTTATTTATTCCCGAAAATTGATAGTAAAAATATAAAACAATTACTGACGTGCAGGAGGAGCAGCTCCGGGTCCTCCGTAGCCACCTCCAGGGGGTCCTCCACCGTTTCCGTATCCACCTCCGCCGCCGTAGTACTGCAATGTTTAAGTTATTTTTTCTGTTATAATCCAATCAAAAAAAAGGCAAATTCAATGAATAACTGACGTCAGCTCCGCCCTCTGCTCCGGCTGCAGCGCGAGGGGGTCCGCCAGGTCCTCCGGGTCCCTTTCCTCCTCCACCTCCACCTCCGGCGGCCGCTCCCGATCCGGGTCCGCCAGGGGGCGGAGGCTGTCCGATCGACGCGTAGTACTGTGCCCACGCACGCTCGTACTCGGCTAACGTCTAAATTATTCTAGTTGGCGGGGAGGAACAAGGAAGATATGCCAGAGGGCGTAAAATTATTTTTGGGATTTTAAATAATTTTTCTAAAATTAAATAAATTAATAAGTCTGAAACTCACGGCAGGATCGTACTGGTATCCTTTCTCGCCACCAGCAGGACCTCCATTAGCTCCGGAGGGACCACGCTGCGGGCCCTGAGCCGGAGGAGCCGAACCTCCGTTTCCGTATCCCGACATCTCGCGTTCAAAAAGAGACAAGTTTGAGTGGTCTGAAATAAGTTACTAGTCTATTAAATAGCACTGACGACAAAATATTGCAATGGGCGAGACAATTAGTACTCAATTACAAATAAAACAAGACTGAAACATGAGAAACAAGAGAGAGAGGGGGCGGGAAAAACGAAAAAGCGAAAAAATGACGCCAACGCGAGCGAGTCGCGCGTCGCGTCTTTTGGTACCGTAGCCTCACAACCTTCTACACACAACCGTGATATCGAAGAGTGGTTTATTTTCAATTTCGATTTGTATTCAGATCAGAAGTGATTTCTAATTTGTTTTTTGGTAATGACAAAATCGTAAATACACTTCGAATGTTCTACCAATTTTATGGTCGTGTGGGAAAAATTAGACAGGTCACTTCTTGTGTTCACGTGTACTTCGTCCTTTCACGTGCATCTCACACCGGAAAGGGACATCGATCCCATTGGATCTCAACCTTGATCGAGGCTGCATTCCCATATAGTCCATTTTGTACAGCGTGTGCTTCTTTCCTCCTTCTCCTAAACGGCACCACTCATCGCACCGAGTGTTTCCTCGGTCTGGCTACGTCTCTCGTCCTCCCTGAGGCTACTCTAGTCGATGCGAGTCGGCGTGCGGCAGGCAGAGAGGGGAGAGAGAGTGTGTGAGATGGAGAGAGGACAGAGACACTGCGGGTCCTCTGTGTATGTTCAGCTAGTTTCTCCATCGTCTCTTCAATTCGTGTGTTATCTTCGTCAGTTCGTTTTTCCTTTCATTCTTTCCTCCTCTCCTTCTTTCCTTCAGTCTCTCTCCATCCACTCCGCGCCCCTTCTGCCAGCGTGAGTGTATCTGTCTTCCTTCCTCCTCATCTTTCCGCTGTTGTACATCCTTCGTTTAGCAGTTTCGCGAAGTTCTTCGAAGAATTGGACAGGATGGCTGGTGGTGACAGGTCGTACCCTATAGACACTCGCGGAGTCATTAAATGTAGAGATGGTGCGAACTGGAGATACACCCATTTCTTAGTGCCGCCCTCCCATTTATACCCATGACGAATTCGTGATTGTTTGAACGTTCAAACTGATACCCCATTTGAGATTTCCTGTTTCTTCTATTTTCATTCATTCCAACTCGTCACTTCTCTCATCTCATTTAGATCTCTTCAGGAAGTTCATTCAGTTTCCTTGCTCATCAGAACCCTTCCATTCCTTCTCCTCTCTCTCTCTCTCTCTCTCTCTCTCTCTCTCCCTCTCTCTCCTCCTCCTCCTCTCGTAGCACTGAGATCGAACCTCGAAAGAGTGAATAGATCAGACACAGAACGGGCGAATGTTGACACTCTAATCACACGTTTCTGATCTCCGATTCGTTGCTCGAATTGGACTTGCGAATCTCATTCTAATGAACCAATGCTGATTCTAATGTAGAAATTTCGGATGGCATTTTGTTTGTTTTCAAAGAAAAATTTCAGTAGAAAATTCTGCGAAAAAACAGTCTATGGACGAGTGATTTATTCAGAAAAAGTAATCGGATTGAGTGTATTGAGTGGTTCTCATGCTCGAATTCACACTAATAATCACACCAGACTCTTCCATTACGATTGCATAAAAGTACGATATTATCCCATTATTTCGTAATCGTTTTCCAAATTATCCCAC
This sequence comes from Pristionchus maxplancki, assembly GCA_900490775.1. Taxonomy (NCBI): domain Eukaryota; kingdom Metazoa; phylum Nematoda; class Chromadorea; order Rhabditida; family Neodiplogasteridae; genus Pristionchus; species Pristionchus maxplancki. Next base: position 924,109 of record LS529885.1, on the reverse strand, counting down.
TCTCTCAGTAAACCTTGATCTGTTCAATTTACAACTTCCCTCTCCCATAAACTGTAATCTAATCTAGTCGGGTATCAATCTCCATTGATACCTTATCTCTCTTCTCCTTTCACTGATCACTGACTCATTCTCTTACCCTTCTTGAAACTCATTTCAACCTTCTTTTCTTCAGAACTTGGAGACACATGCTTCTCTCCTCCCCTCTCCTTCCTCCACTATCTCATTGTCTCTCCACTTCTCTTCGTCCTCTTCATTCCCCTCGTTCTTCTACTCGTTGTGTCATCACTTTAGTCCCTCCTCCATCTTCCTTCTCCCTCCCTCCCCTTCCCTCCCCCCTCTCTCCCCTCCCTTCACTCTCTACTCCCATCCATCTCTTTCTCCTCTGATCACTCTCAACTTCCCTTCGTTTCGATGCTTTCATTCCTTCATTCTCGAATCAGATTGACTCCTCCCCTTCTCAATCATTCTACATACGAATCCTCCTGCTAGTTCATAGTTCGAATTCAGTGAGAGATCAGAAACGAGTTAGTGTACACTCAATCAATATCAATATCTCTTCCCATCACTCTCATATTTCCCCACATCATTAGTCTTCTTCTCTCCAATTGACTTCAGTCGATCCCTCCATCTCTTCCATATCAAAAGGGCGGTCGACCTATCCTTGACCTATCCATGATCACTCTTTTTACCTCCAGTTATCACGGAGCAAAGTTCTCTCTTTCCCCCGATTGCCTGGGGGTGTAAATTAAGCTTCTAATTAAGAATCTCCTCCGATCTTCCTACGTGTTTGATCTCTCCATCACTTTTCTTCCTTGCACAACTGACTCTTGCTATTCTTCCACTGCTAATCATAGCTCTTCCTTCTATTTCTGCCTTCCACCAAACATCTTTAGCCATGGCCCATCTATTTGACCACTTACTCAACACATCACTCGTACTTCTACTACTTCCTCATCCTCGCGAAAAGAAACTATCGCTTCTTTTCCTCATTTTTCACGACAGCAACATTCGAAAAAACGCTAACAATAAGATCCCTCGAAGATAGAAAGGGAAAGGCTCTTTGCATGTTGCAGTAAACGTTCCTCGATGATGCTTATCGTTGCCTTGTAGGAATACATCACTGTGAAATAGTCGCATTCTGTTCCAGGAAGGCGTTGAACCCTGCTCTCTCTCTCACACATCGCAACAATGCCTCTCTTCTTCCTTATCATCACTTATTTTATTATCACTGCCCTCCCTCTCTCTCTTATCGCTTCTTCTTCCCATGCGTGTCAATCGATTCCTCGTTCAATTTCCCGCATTTTCCACCTTTCGCAATCGATGTTTTAAGGTTTGAAAGGTCTTGTAAGTCGTTGAAAGTAATGCCCCATCACACTTCTCCCTCTTCTTCTTCGAATGGACTCGCACAGCAACACCATCACGGATCCGATGTGAGCATCGCCCTCTAATAAATTATTGTCTCGAAAACCCGCAATTGATGCGATCGTTTTGTCTCGCTTTTTCGTTGAAAAGGAGGGCAAAGTGATTGAATGAGATGATTGTCTCATTGGTTTCAGCCGCACATGGACGCCTGTCGTGTGTGTGGAGACGTGCCAGCTAAGATGCACTACGGAGTACTCGCCTGCTTCGGATGCAAAGGATTCTTCAGACGAACGTCAGCTTTTATCTTTCATTCTTTCATTTATCCTTCATTTGCCCTTACCTCGCTCTCAATACGTTCGGCGGCCATTTTCGCACGATTCCTTCTAGCTTTTCGATCTCAGCGTTCAAAGTTGCAATGGAATCATGAGAAAACCAACAATTTCCCAGCGAAACACACCATTTCCCTGTGGTTCGTGTGAACTTGTTGCTGTGAATCGTTCATGCGTCCAAAGAAGGATAGGAGCAAAACTTTGTGAGTCCGCACAGATGGAATTCATTCATGGTCAAAGCATCAACCCGATATTTGACCAAAATGTTGCGGCGACTCTCTCTCTCTCTCCTTCTCTCTTCACCAAATAGTCGATCCGACCCAACTCGTTTCTCCTCTGCGTCTCTGCCCTCTCTCTCGTGATCTACACTATCATTCTATCGATGTGTCCATCGTTCCATCGAGAGGCGAGAGTGACAGAGAAGGCAAACACAGACAGATACAGGGGCAGATTAGAGGAGGGAATTGATTCCCGCTTGGAGGGGAAAAGAAGGACGAATTGTTGATGGAAGGAAGGGATGAAATCACGAGAAAGTGCGAAGAATGAAGGGAACGGAAGATAAATACGCACGAGACTACAGAGAAGTCAATGTGGAAGGATCACATTCGGCCAATTCAAAGGAATTACGAGAATGGGGGTGGAACATGTTTATTTGTTTGTCGATCTGAGGGGTTAGCATTCAATGAACAGGGCGATCTAATCAGGTACTCCTCATGATTCGGCACTGTCATACTCTTTCCACTAATGCCGCTCAAAATGTACATATTTAGAGTTGAAATTTCCAATTGAAGTTTCCATTAAAATTAGTGGAATTCAACTAGAGCTGCATGTAATGGATTCACAAACTTCTCACTATTTTTATTTAAATGGCATGATCCAAATTAGCCCGCAACGAGGAGTCAAATTTATTGCTGATTGAAGGAATCTCCTCTTTTCAGATTGAAACGTCCCCAGGAGTACACTTGTCGATACAATGGTCGATGCATCGTCGATCGACACGAGAGAAATTCATGCAGATTCTGCAGATTCAAGAAGTGCATCGAAGCCGGAATGGACCCCAAAGGTACTTTTCGACGGCTCTAGAATACCCGGTTCTTATCCCTCCGTATTCCAGCCGTGCGCCCCGACAGAGATGCCACTGGCAGACATCTGGCGTCGCGACTGCAGAGAAGGTACGGTAGAGTGACCATCGTGAACTGACTATAGGCCATTTTCCTGGTATATCTAGTAGTACAAAAAAGGTAGCCAATCGCACGTTCTCCAGTTTGTTCTGTGATCTGAATCTATTCTCTATAGATCTAGTCGCGGCTATAAATAGTACTCCCTCCTCTCCTCTCTTTCACTCCTCTCCATTCCCCCAACTGATCGAGAGGCTATTCATAGTAACAACCCCACCAGATACAGAGATGGTTCTTGATTTACTCTCTTTTACACTATACCATGCGTAGAAAAGATAAACTATTGAACATCATAGGAGGACCTAGATAGCATAAACTATCGTTTAAAAATGACTTGTGATCAGAGATGTTGGATAGACCCAGTGGGATCTAGAGGATTATAGAATTCCGCCGTAGGGTCCAAGGAGAGATCGAAAACTCTCTAGTTGTTTCTCTGATCAGGAACTTGATGGTACGCTTTTTATGCCGTTGCTCGTGATTAGAGGGAGGGACGAACCAACACCATAGATCTCGCCCCTTTGTAGTCGAGGAAGTGACCAGATGAGAATGACTTTGTTGACTGAATCCCAATTATCCTCAATATGAATACATAGACGATCCCAATCAGCTGCTATCTATCTCTGTCCTTTTTCTCCCATCTCCTCAATGTCCTTTCCTTTTTCTCTTTCTCTTCGTGGGAGAAAACATCTCTGTCCCACTTCTCAACAATTCGATCGAGATGGTACAGTGTGGGAACTGGCAGTTTGCAAGGGGATTATTCAATCGAGATGAGAGATGACAGTTCATCGAACTCACGAGGGTATCCATTATTCATGAGACAGAACATCACGATCGACAATGAAACTGAACGAAATTGAGGATTACGGGTGCGAAAATGTGCAGAATTGGAAGGAAACAGCTAGGGATGCGAGTTCGGTATCGGTATTACGGCGACCTTTCGCTCACCCTCACTCTCGCTTAGCGAATTCGCTAAGGAAGAGGGAGGGGGCGGGGCCAGAGAGCGAATTCGCAAAGCGAGAGAGAGGGGGCGGGGCTAGGGAGCGAATTCGCTGTTTTGCGCGATTCGCTTCCTCGCAGGGTCGCAGAGTAAGTGTTTCCCAATGTTTTCTGAGTGCAGGATTTGTTTCAGAAAGTTCTGGGAAAATCAAGACCAATTTTCCAATATATTCGATTTGAATTCGCCGAAAGATCAGTGATTTTGTGAACTTTACCGATTTTTAGAGGTCTAAAGTGACCAAAATCGAGAGTAGGCTAATTCCCCGTTATAGATAGAGCTTAGCTTTCTTCAGAAGAAATGTAGAGCAGGATCTAATTGGGAAGCTATTACAATCGGGAAGTGGTGCGACAAAAGAGAGCTGAGTTATGCCCGTTCCCGTGAGACACTATGAAACAGCGCGCCGCGCCTGCACGCCTTGCCACACCATAGTGTCTCACGGAAAAGGGCATATCTCAGTTCTCGTTTGTCGCACTACTTCCCGATTGTAATAGCTTCCCAATTAGATCCTGCTCCACATTACTTCTGAAGAAAGCTAAGCTCTATCTATAACCGGGAATTAGCCTACTCTCGATTTTGGTCACTTTGGACTTCCAAAAACCCCAATTTTTCAAAAAAAACTGAAATAGCTCTGCGAATTCACCTCGAAATCTTCTGAAATTTCGTCAGCACACTCCTAGAACACTCCTAAACAAATCTAGCAACAGCGAAAAATGGAGCAAAAGGCCATCCTCAAACGGGAGTCGAACCAACGCTGCCGACTCCGCTGTGTGGGAGAGCGTCCTTTTCTCTAGCGAATTCGCTGATCTCTCCCCTCTTTAGCGAATTCGCACTCTGGCCCCGCCCCCTCTCTCTTCCTTAGCGAATTCGCTAAGCGAGAGTGAGGGTGAGCGAAAGGCCGCCGTAATACCGATACCGATTCGCTACCGACATCCCTAGAAACAGCTGAAGTCAATCAATTGCAGACAGCGTTCGACGACCTCCGAAGGAGATGCAGAAGTGGACACTGAATGGACGAGGAAATTACCCGTCGATATGAGAACGACGTTGATGCAGTTGATGAATATCGAATTGATGGTATCATTCGTATTTTTACTAATAAAATGTATCTCTGAATTCGCAGGTAACAGGCGGGGATGCTCACGGAGAGCCGGGCACTTCCGTCTATCCACTCACAATTCACTCGTTACGAGCCATTCTCGAAGATCCCACTGTGCTAGATGGAAAAAGGACTGAAGTGAGGATTATTCATTGAAGATCACAATAAACACGGAACCGTCGGCTGGTTCAGAATTGATGACGTTCACTTCAGATGCGCTACGATGGCTTCGTCCGCGTTGAGAACGTGCAGCAGTTGATAGCCGTCGCCCATCGGTGAGATCAACGATGACGTCATCTACCTATTAACCATTAATTTCAGCGGAATAATCGCAGCCGTCGACTGGGTTGACCATCTCTTCGATCTCGTCGATATTCACAATGTCGAGGATAAAGTGAGGATTGCAATCAATTTTTCGAAAGAATCACTACGTAATCGCTGCTGAAATCTGCTCATTTCTGAACTTTTGAGATGCTGCTGGTGAAATACGGTTTCTCCTCTCTCATGGTCTTCTCCACTGCCTGTGCCACGGCAAAGGTTCGATCCTATCTTGGTTTCCGGCTCGTATCTAACCTCTCCCCACATCCAGGCTCGCGCTGCCCGAAATCAATTGAATCTGGCCAATTTCGGATTCGTGCCGTCAGATGTGGGAACGACCTTCGAGGAACCCTAGTATGTCTCTCCCTCTCTTCCTTCTAATCCTCACCTCTCTCAGTCATCTCGGAGGTCGCGTCGTCCCTCGAATCCTCGATGAAGTCGTCTCTCCATTGAAGATGATGCATCTGAGAGACGAAGAGGCCGTCCTCTTCAAGGCAATCATCATGCTCAATCCTCGTATGTCTTGTCCCATCGTGTTCCCATAAGTCCAATGATGGATTATCACAGAACTGCGTGGTCTCAGTCAAGATGGCAGTGAAGCAGTGGCTGATCTCAGAGACCGAATTCAGGTTGGACCATATCTTTGTTTGGTCAAAAATAATAAATTTATTGAGTCTATTAAAAACTAATCTTTCAGGAGACGTTGTACCACGTAGTGAGGGAGACGCATCCGAAGGAAGTGGCCTCCAGTCGATTCGGAAACATTCTTCTCATGCTGCCTTCAGTCATGGTTCGTCTCTCTAATATTTCGAATCACTTCGTAGGTAGTTCAATCCCTTTCTGATCGATACAACACTTCAGTTATCCAATTCGCATCTCCTTCTAGATTCTCGGCAATATGATCTGTGAGAATCTCTCGTTCGTCCAATCATTCGGGACGATGGTCGATCAATTGATGGCCGATGTATTGGCTGAGCACGAACCCAATGGAGACACTGTGGCTAGTTATCCATTCTTTGCAAACAATTTTACGCAAACACTCGGGCATTTAGTAATGGTGCTTTTCTTATGTACATATAGTGAAGCAATGTTCTTCAGATGATGGACAATTACGAGCCAGAGGGAATGAATCATTCCGAGTCCTGCTCCTCCCTCGATAGTCTCGACTCAAATGCATCCAATGCTTCCAGAAACTCAGGTATGTATTTTTGCCCTAGATTTATGGGCACCGAACATGCGAAGAGAAATGGGTAGATGGCGAATTCTGCAGGAGGTTCATCGGGTCGTCGTGGATCAGTGGTTGTTCTTCCCACTAATGGAGCAGGAACTCCCGCGCCTGCTATGACCTACAAGTGAGAATGAACTATCTCTCCTCCTCTAGATCCTCTAGAATTAACCTCATCCCATTGCAGTTACTCGTCTCCAGCTCTTTCTCTGGCCGAGATGGCTGCTTCTTCTTCCTCTCCCATGAACAATGCTGCTTCTCTTCCCAATCTGGACCAACTCCAAGAGTCATCCGATCCCGACTACAATCTCACCCTCACTCCCGATATGGTGTTCGGCATGAGACAGGTGAGAGCCGTAACCGGAACCAGGAGCCAGAACCGGCTTTCAGACCGCTCAACTTCAGGCGATAGCGCCTCAGCTGCAGCAGCAGCAGCCACAGGGAGACCAGCAGCGACCCGTGCAGACGCCACCGAATAGTCCCGATCGGTGAGTGCTAAAGCCCGGTTCTGGATCTAAAATTGACGTTCAGCACGACCTTCGACAATCGGCCTACGTTCTACATCGAGAGTTCGCGTCACAAATTCGCCGTAACCACCACGTCCTTCAATGGGTGAGCACCAGAGCCGGCTTTTCCGGGGAATAAGTGGATCCGTCGTTTAGATACCCTGCAGCCGGAATGCCCATGCAGCCGCAGCAGCCGATGATGATGGCACAGCCCCCTCCACAACAGCAGGTCAGAACCGGAACCGGAGAATGCAAGGCCGGGAAAAAGAAACCGCTAATTGATGAATTTGCAGATGCTGTGCAAGTCGAACTCTCTTCCTCAGCAGTACACACCAGATCTGAATGGATGGGGATCCCCTCAGAATGGATCGATGAATGGAGCAGCCACTCCCATGGACTACGATGATTCCATGAATGGATATTATCGTTGATTGGAGGAGACGACTAAGTAGAAATAGGAGATGCAGCCATAGATACTCATCACAGCACACACTAATCCTCTCGCCTTGCCTTACTCTCACTTGTCTGTTTCTTATGAATGATCATTCGATCGCACCTCAGCACAAATCTAGCAACAACGGTAGTCAACACTAATCCCCCTACACAATAACCCCTTCTTCTCTCTCAAATCCGGGCCATTTCTCCGTCAAAAACGCAGATCAATGATCCTCATAGGAAGCATACGAAAATTTCATCCTGTTCTGTTCAAATTCGAGATTTTCATTAGAGCTCAAAAAGATGTTTGTTCACACTTTCGCCGTTACAAAGCTCGTTCATTCCGTGTTTTTCCAATGTTTTCACTCACTATTTTATTAGTGTTTTATCGTCTTTCCTCTCACTCCTTCCCATTTCTATGTGTTATTGAATGACTTCTTGAAATAAATATGATTCGACAGATATCAATTACTCGTTACAGAATTTATTGAGACGAGATGGAATGGTTGAGAATGTTTCAGAAATCTCTAAAGATTTCTAGAGGGCAGACCGAAAGTTTGAAGGCTTCTTTTCGATGAGTCTCTCATTCGATCCACTCTTATTGGCTGATGAAGAGGAGGCGACCGATTGATAGATCTACAAAGAAGGAGATCCTTTTAGGTCGACATCCCTTCCCTTACCATTCCCATCTCTATCTCCTTCTCTCCCCCCGGGACGACTAGAGTACGAGAGGAGCAGTCACTGCTCTTCTCAACGTCTTTCACTGGTTTCTGAAGGAGCACCGTAGTTTGACATTGAAGAAAATTGAGATTTCCTCACGGTATCTTTATAGCTCAGGTAGGTGTAGCAGCAAAACGTATGGAATAGCATCACAACTGAAAGAAAGATCAATGCATCTTTTAGTCGAATGGAATAAACCATAAATCTGCATGACGATTAGAGTGATGAGTTGGTAGGAATGCGCGGTGAGACCGGACGGAGCCTGAGAATAGATCAGGGTGAGGAACAGTGACGTCTTTCAAAGCGAGTCTCTCACCACCGCTCGAACGATGGCCTTCTCCAGTGGTTTCTCAATGTACTCCATCACTGGTTCGAAGATGGTCTTCTCGAGATGGAAATGATAGATGAAGAGACAGAAGGGGAAGGAGAGGATATAGGCAATGAGGACTGAATGAGGAATGAGAAACGTCAAAAGGAAAATGATCACCAAGCAGCGCATCGAGATAGAATACTTCCCAACAGGAATGGAGATCCAAACGGAGAAGTCGTTTCACTTCAATCACAATATATGTGGGAGCCTGCAAAGGAAAGCCTTGATCTTCAGTCTTGGCAGCCAAGAAAAGTCTTGTGTTTTTTTTAGAATTTGCCTTGTTTTCGTTCTTTACAGCGCCTCTTCGCGTGAAGAGAGGAAGTTGGAAGGAGCGACCCGAATATTTCGTTGACGATTTGATCTGATACAAACACTTTGAATCAAACATTAAAGATGATGCCGTTACTTTCATTTCTCGATCTTTTTCGTACGATCTCCACAATGCCCAGTTCACTAAATGGATAATGGCGAATTCTGAAGAATGGTCATATGTTTAATATTCAATTTGACGCACGAATTAGGTAGATAACGCAAACAGAAATGTTGTAAGAAGCATTCTTGGAGATATCCCAAAGAACCTGTAGAAAGGTGTCTCTTCCACCTCTTTCTTCTAATGTCCACTCCACTTACAATTCTATTGACGAAATGAATCTCAATCGGTATTACGAAATTATTAATGACGAATGTGGTAGTGGCCTCGGGAGTGAAGTACCAATTGAGTAGCCATTGAATGGGGAAGGAGAGAAGAAGTCCGATTATAACTGAAGAGAAGAGTGAGGGAAAAGGGATGATCACTCACTCGCGAAGGTATCGTGATACAGTAGTTCCCAATGAGAATGGAGTTCGAAACGGGAAATACGATGATACTCGACCTTCCATCGATTCCACAACGACCTTCGAGTATCTGAAGAGACGAAGAGATGAACGAATGACAATCACAAACAACAGCGAAATAGGCAGAAATTTGTTAACCCGAGGAATGGATGGGACCTCTTCCTCCGACCATTTCAGACCAAGGATAGAGTTGGAAATGAATGACAAATGGAGTGGAACTAGTTCATTGTTGGAGAATTGAATGAACCAGTGAGGATAATGCAAAATATCTTAAAAATTTATTCATTTCAACGAGGTGAAATACACAGATCGAATACATCACACGTAGAAATGGAACAGGAAGATCGATGGAATTAGATGAGTATATCTCATCCACTCAAATTCAGTAGGTTATATACATGATCGAGATCATTTAGAGGATTGAGACGAAGATCAAGGGAATGAAGATTTCTCGATAAGTTTCTCAGTAGATCCATGGGGAAAGAGAGAAGAGGAAGAGATGGTGTACACTGATTCGTAGATCTGCAATGACGAGATAAGTGACTACTCGCCTTCCATTATTCCCATCTTTTCTTCCCATTCACCTTCTCCAATGGTCTTTTCTTCTCTTCTTTGGGTTCAATTCTACTGCCAGAGAAGCAACCAGCAGTCTTCTCTACGTCTTCGCTCGTCATCTCAAATGGGTTTTTTTTAAAGAGTCTCCGAAAAATCTTACCTGGAGTTTGTTGCTTGACTTTGTTAGATAGTATCCGAGAGAGGCGAGTGCATGGAAGAGAATGATTTCTGAATAAAAAGAATATTGATGGACTGTGTCCATTCGATCTTACCTCCAATACACATAGCCATTAGTGTGATGAGTTTATACGAACGATCCTCGAGACCGGCAGGAGCCTAAAGTTTAGGAATATCACTGTCCAGTATCATAGTCGTATGATTTCTCACCATTGGACGAACAATGGACGCTTCCATGGCACTTTCAACGTACTCCACAGGATAGAAAATCTTTGAAAGACTGAAATACCAGACGAGGTAAGCGGAAGGAATGGAGATGATGAGAGCGAAAAGTACTGAAAGAAGAGTGGAGAGAGTGATCGAGTTGATTGTGTCTCTCACTGAAGATAACATCGAGATAGAAGACTTCCCAATACGAATGGAAATCGAGACGGATGAGACGAATCAGCTCACTCTTCACACTTTGCCACAAGGAAATCTGTCATTCACGAACATTATCATGTGGATCAAACTTGGATGTTCACCTTCTCTTCTTTCTCATTTTCCTTCTTCTTAATTTGTTCGTTGTATTGGGGAAGCTTGAGGTCACAAGTTTCATCGGCCGAAGGACGGATCTGAATATGGGATTTTCTTCTAACTATTATCAACATTTATCTAACCGAAATAGTTATCACTGTTGTGAACCGTTTATGTACACTACATACTTCACTACCTCGTCCATTTCTCTCTTACCTTCAATTGACGAGATTTCTTCTTCATGCGATACATCTCACATAGAAGGAGGTGGATAAGAATCAGTTCTGCAATAATATCATGGAAATTGTGATTGCCCTCCTGATAATTTACCAATCGAAAGGATCATTGCGGCAGTGATCAATTGGTACGTCGATTCATTGAATCCACTGGGGGTCTGCAAATAGAATTGTTCATTCCCACACTTTGAACCGATAATCTGCTTCGATACTCACAATCATCTTGACAACATTCGTTTCAATTGGTCTTCCGATATGATCATTCAAAAACTCGGTGATCTGAGATCCCACTCCGAGCCAATCGGCGATCCAAGCCAATGGGAAGGAGAGAACGCAACTGAGAAGCACTGAAGAGGAAGATCATGATGGGTCTCTACAGTAATACTTACAGACGATGAGATCGAGATAGAATACTTCCCAGTAGGAGTGGAGATCCAATGAGATCAATCGATTGAATTCTGCCTTCGTTCGCTTCCAAAAGCCCATGGTTAAGTACCTAGAATACTATAGAAGTTAACAGAAGGGAATGAAATAGTAAAAAAAGAGTAATCAGAGGGAGATGATTATTGCACGCCGCCTGTGAGAAAACAACTAGGAAGGGGTCCAGAGAGGAGAATACACAAGGAATGAGGACTGTTATGGAGGGTCGATTATGAGGCGTCCCTTCTCTCATTCTCGCACACTCTCCTCTAATTGCACAGTCTCTCATCTTTCAGGTCTGCATCTCGATTGAGAGAGCAAGCAATAGAGAGAGAGAGGGACAGTTCCGACAGTGAGAGAGGCAAGAGAGCATGGAGATTGGAGAGAGGCGAGTCAATGAGAGGGAGGCCTATTATTCCATTGCGCAACAGCCCAGCTGTTGTATCTTATCTCTGAGCATGCATCTCATATTTTATCCATCATTTGATGGTCAAGACGTTACAACTTCAGATGATTGAAATTCCCTGGGACGGTAATCTGAACGATTAAGAAATAATGAAGAAGTAGCAGACATATTCCGTAGTCCCTCATTTTGGCTGTTTCGCACAGTATCCAACAGTTCTACCATATTCCAACTTCATACCGTAACCCCCTCACATCTTATCGTCTCCCCAATATGCATGCATTCCGTACCCGGCCCATTTCACTTTTCAATCGATTGTTTCCCTCTTTGATAAACCATTCAGTACATCAAGAAAATTCAGATCTTTGTTTATACTAAAATAAAAGTATCATTTACTCTGCTTATCCAAAATAAAAATAAATGTTGCTCTGCCGAATTTGAAGTGTCTCGACAAACAGTGCGTCGCGCATCGCGGTGCGGTTTTCTGCTCTTGATCTACCCCTTTAAATTTATTGATTTTCTCTTGATTTGATCATTTTCTTAGGTCCTATTTTTATCAGGATGCTGATCCATATCCAAAATTACAGAAATGAGCGAGGTTGGCGCCGTCAAAAAGACGAAAAAGAAGCTGAAAGTTAAGAAGAAGGTGGTCGGTGCGACGAGCAGCGGAAAGAAGCTCACGATCAACGTGAAGGAGGAGAGAAATAAAGTCAGCCAACTTCCTAGTTTATTGATTATGTTATATTCGTTTGCAGGTCACCGAGGAGGAGGTTCTCGAAGGTTTGGAGAAGCACGAGGTAAGGAAACTTCTTATATTCTTGGTTTAATTTTCTCACCTTATTTCTCATTGACTTCCCATTTTTTACAGGTGGTTTTCGATCTCGTTCCCTTCGAAGCCGGTGAGGAATCAGAAGGAATAAGCACTCTGAATCTGAATGAAAGTGCGGAGACCAGCGATGATGATGATGATGAGGTTCGTTATTGTTCGATTTATGATTCAATTCAACATGAATAGTATCTTATTTGCGTAGTATTTAGCCTGTACATAGCCCTGTAATGACTGTCATAATCGTATTTATTTACTCAACAATGGTTGACTATTTCTCACTGTTCGAATGTAGGACGCTATTGCTCCGCCGCCTCCTCCTAAACCCGTCGTGAAGAAGGAGAAGAAATCAGTGCGGTTCGATCCGATAGAAGAGAAGAAAGAGAGAGCGATGGTCGATGATAACAAAGAAGAGAAGAAATTGAAGAAGATCAAGGATCTCGTCAAGGAAGAAGACGATAATGGTAATTTAATGAATGTTCTCCAGTGTTTCATTGACAATGAGCAGCACACTATGAGGTGGCGTAACAGGAATATTATTTTAACCTTAATGATCCGATACGCCGTTGCTTAGAAAATAGGTCCAGGTACTATACTATACATCGAAATTTAAACTCCTGATGCGCTACCTCCTGATTCGTTGATGTAGTATCATTAATATGCAATAGTTCACTCCAGATAAAACGGTCTTCACGTCTCTCGATGATCTCAAATCGCATCTCGATCGATTCAAGCAAGAGCAACACTTGAGAAGATGGATGAAGAAACTACTGCTCACGAAGAGGTACGAGAGGGATGATTAAGCACACTGCCTATCGTACTGGGAAGTGGATAATCAAAAAATGTACATGGGGGACCCATGAGCGCTGAGTAACCAAAAATATCTCAGTGAAACACGAATTTCCATAATCGAATCTCTTGTAGAATCTCGAAGGCGCTCCGTAACGAAGCGTGTGATGCTTGGAAAGAAATGAGAGAGGGAAAGGACGAAGTGGCTAAGGTGGGAATATAATAGCATTCATTGGATGAAGCTGAAGGAAGGATTTTAATGAGAGAATGAGACGGGAATCTCGCAGGAGGTGGCATTGACTCGTGACGAGACAGAGGCACTCGTGCAGATGGAAGGAACATTCGAAGATGTCAAGGTGAACTTACCTTATCTATGCTAGCCATTCATGCTTCTACTTTAAAGTACTAACTGGGTCGACATTGCATGGGGTATTTATAGATCAAGAATAATCAATTAAATATCAATCGATGCAGTTTCATAATTTCAGAAAGCAGTGAATGTGCTGCAGAGAGAGGGTCGAGTGAGCAGGAAAGAGTGCGGATCGATACTGAAGAAGTGGAAGGCACGAGAGAGGAGGAGAGTCACACGACAGATGCAGCATGCACCGTGAGTACGGTAGAGGGGAGGGGACACTGTACTACTGTAACTTGGAGAGATTACAATACACATCCAACCGAAGTAATGTGGTGGAATTAAATGGATTGAATTATAATAGACGCTTATCGATTATTGATCTCAGGACGAATCTGGAGTGTTTCAACTGTCGTCAACGTGGTCATGTCTTCGCCGATTGTCCCGAGAAGAAGAAGAAACTCGACGAGGGTACGATATTTTATATTTATTGATTGAACCAGATGTTATGTCAGCAAGTTGGTGGGGGGGGGGGTGGATGTATCTCCTCTATATTTTGCAGGAACGGGAATCTGCTTCAAGTGTGGCAGTATGGAGCATGCCATCTACAAGTGTCCCAAGAAGGACAAGATCAAGGGTACGCTGCACTTTAACTTTGGGTTCGAATCACGGTTAAAATGTTAACCCTTCCATTTATGGCATTGTGAGTATCTCTCTCCCTCTCTCAGGTTTCCCCCACGCGACATGCTTCATCTGTGGTGCTCGTGGTCATCTGTCGAAGGAATGCGAGAAGAACGAACACGGAATCTATATTGATGGTGAGGGAGGAAGACGAAGGTTGAAGTGAGACACGGATTGAGAGTTTATTTTAAAAATAAATCGGTTAATGTCAATAATGAATGAATTATTTACCACGAGCTTACTGTTATCTTGAGTTTTTTTTCTAAATTCATACAAAACGTTATTCTGTCGGATAAATAAATGTGCTTGAAGGTGGTTCGTGCGATCTCTGCGGCAGTAAGATGCACTTGAGGAAGAACTGTGACAAGCAGGCACTCAAGGTACGCTTGTTTACTGGGATACTGTATTTTTTAAAATTGCACTTGGCAATTGTACAATGTGTTTACGGTAGAAAAAGTGAAGGTATTGTTTAATTATTTTCTATTCTAGGAGCAAAATGAGGAGGAAAAGGCGAAGAAAGAGAAGGAATCCGTAGATGAAGGAGAAGATGAAGAGGGAGAGGAATTGAAACCCAGAGGTGAGGTGGATGAATGATTCTTGTTATGAATTGAGAAAGAACATTCTTTGAATTTTCGAACAAGCATGCAGAGAAGAACTATGACCACACCCTTTTTTCATCTTTGTGTCGATGCTGCAAAAAGGAGAGGAATTGTAAGGACACCCTAGTGACCTTTGTGATTCGAATCAACAGAGTGCACATATTGGATGTTAGGAAGGCTATATGGAACAACGTTTGTAATTATTATGTGGATAATTTGAGCAGATCATTTTCTAAAGTTTGTTTTTCAGGTATAAAAAGGCCGGCTGTCAAGCAGATTAAGAATGAGGAAGAAGCAGAAGAAAAGAAAGGTATGTTAATCATACTAATCTGCTTCATCGTTAGGACTACCTTATGTATTTACCCCGTGGTTCTTTTATGGGGTATGCAATAAGTGGGGATAATGAATGAGTCAATCCGAGAGGGGCAGGGAGAGGGGTCATAATGAGTATTTACTGCGCCGAAAGAGGGGGGGGGGGTGTTAGTACAGGACAAGGTCAGAGTTAGTCGTGACCACCCGGGGAATGTCTTGATCGAGACTGTGAGGTGAATAGTGTACTGGAAGAGTCTTCTGCAATGCTCCTCTGGTTGTGCATCTTTTTATTGCACTTGTACCGAGTGTACGACGGTTTATGAGATTGGCGAAGGGTTGGATAGGGATGAATGATGACCAGATGGTTGTGAGTTTCATTTGAGTATTCTAAGAAACGATGTCAAATTTGGCCGTGTCCCCCATATCTCATTCATTTGAAACACCGCTCGGTCGAGGTCGTCAAGCGTGAAAGTTACGCTATAATTGCAGCAAAAAGGGGTAGGTCAAAAAGTGGAGCTGAGCCGGATAGGGAGAGAGGGGGATAACTTGAAAGGAGGGAACATCATTTCTTCATGTTGCTGAAATGATTGATGATGAGGATGAGGATGAGGCTGGTTGAGAGTGGGGTGTAAACTCTCATGGATCTCAATGGAATTTGAGCCCTCGTTGATACGATTCCATGCTGGTCGTCCTCACAACAAGTTGTGTACGATAGTAAGACAAAACAATGATTTCCCCCCAGGCGACGAGTTGTCACTTCGCATTTCGTCTCCCTCTCCCTCTTCTCATTCCACAGTTATGCGAGCAGCTTCTTTCCCCCAAACTTTCTCCGAGGTGGCACATTGAATGGAATACAATGGAAGTAAAGGATACTTGCAAGAAGGGAGAAGGTTCTAATTGAATGATTCCTTCTTGAAAGATACCCCCAGGTTTCATGTTGCAGTGCACCTTCATATCTACCCTTTTCAAAGAGGTCTAGTCTCGAAAGTGTGATAGGTTCGAGCGAGTGTTGAATGGTAGTTGAATAGGCTAATCTAAAGTAATGTTCCTTCCGACGAAAAGGCAAAGAATTGAATGATTTCTCGTGTTGATTGAGAGTTCTCCAAATCACGAGAGTCACTACGATCCAATAAAAGTGTTGCGTTTCACACTCATAAAATGTGATTATCTTTGAAATGACGTCAGTCTCTATGCCATCCTTCGTTAAGCTCATACTGATAAGGGGAAGGGAGGGGATCAATGGACGGATATTGACAATCCCATTGAGTGGGTGTTGTTTCGCTCCTTTTTTTGTCGAATTGGCAGTGATAGATTGGAGGTGATAAAGAGAAGGGAAGGAATATAGACAGTGAAGAGTGTGAAGAATGAGATTGAGAGGACGAACTATCTTGTCGATTCACAGTTCCCTTTTATGGGATGATTTCAACGATTTCTCTGCCATTCTACTCCTTCCTCTCCTTCCTTCTAGAAGCACGTTACAACCGCATAAAAATGAGTGAAGCATAAGAAAGATGCATGCAACAACTTGTGATTATGTAACATCCTTTTCATTTGCAGATAAATCTCGCGTGCTCTCATCGAAGAAGTGGGGCAAGAAGGCAGAAGACGCCCCATCGACTACCGTAATCCGACCCTTCCCGACGGGACCAGAGAAGCATGAGGGAGGAGATGATGATGACTTCCAGTTCCTTGCCGGAGAAGATGGAGACGAACCATTCAAGGTACGATGGAGAGGGGGATTACGGTAGATATGGTAGCCAATTATCGATTGCAGCTATCCGATAACGAAGAGGGACCCCCGCACAAGAGAATGAAGATGTTCGGAGGAAGGGGAAGAGGACGAGGAAATGACGGATTCAGAGGAAGAGGAGACAGTGGAGGATTCAGAGGAAGAGGAGGAGATAGAGGAGGATTCCGAGGTCGAGGAGGGGACGGGGGAGGGTTCAGAGGAAGAGGAGGAGGAGGAGATGGATTCAGAGGAGGATTCCGTGGAAGGGGAGGAGGTGATGGAGGATTCAGAGGAAGAGGTGGTGGATTCAGAGGAGGAGAAGGTGGAAGAGGAAGGGGTGGAGGAGAATTCAGAGGAGGAAGGGGAGGTGGTGATAGAGGAGGTAGAGGAAGAGGAGGTGGTGGATTCGGTGGAGGAGGAAGGGGTAGAGGGGGAGGAGGAGGAGGGTTCAGAGGGAGGTATTAGCCATGTCGCTCAATTGTTGTTGTTGTTTGTAGTCGTTTCGCCTAGCCATCTTCCATCGTTGACTTATCCAGACTTGTTATTGTTTTCATGTTATCGTCTGTTGATTTGTTACCTAATTAGACGCCAGTCAGATAAAAGTTGTTGGTCATTCATTGTGGAGTGTGGGCATCTATTACACTGAATGGTGAGAGAGTGGAGGGAAAGGGGAGGGGACAGAGAAACAACAATTGTTTTCATCCTTCACTCTGCAAAGGAACGGACCAGGTGTCGTCTCGATGGGGGAGGTCCGAGAGGGCAGTCGTCGCTCCCTCTAAAGACCCCTTAGGATGGAAAGGGGGCGGAGACATCGAAAGGGGATCAATCAATGTCTTACGATTCAGCCCTCCTTCCTTCCTTATACCCGTTATCTCTCTTCTCTCGTGTCTCTTCTCTCTTCATTCCATCTCAATCTCTCTCTACTCTCCATAGTGGGAGCACAGTCTATCATTCGCTTGTCTATCAATGAGATCTCTCCCTCAAATCAACGCTCTACCTTCCCTGCTCCAATTTCAGCCGGTCATTTAACGTCCTAGAAAGTTCTCTCCCCTCCGATCCAGAGCCGGCTTTTAGGTGATCGCCCCCTCCTACGGATTCCCTTTTTGATGTGATTGCGCAAGAGATGATAGGGGGGTCAGGATCGGTATCAGTTCCCTCCTTCTTCCTCCCCCTCTCATTTCCCTCCTCCCTCTGACGCTTTTGTGCTTCGTCATGTAAACATACTCATTCCCTTTCCAATGAATGACCCCCAATTGCATCATCACTAGGTCACATTCGGTCACTCTTTTCTATCTCGTGAAGTCCTTTTTGCCAATAGAATTCGATGAGTGACACCAGATAAGATCTGCCATAGATTGAAGAATCTTTTGAGAAGAAAAGCTGTGAATCGAGTTCATTGACAGTCTCATTCTCCAATTCGTAATCATCTTCACAGTTCATCGTCAGTCCTCCAATTGTGCTTCTCTTTTCCCGTCCAGTCATCGTGTTTGCCAACTGTGAGAGACTGATTATGTCATGAATGCGAGAGAGGGGAGGGAACAGTCTGGTTTGATTCCTTCTTCTCGAGTGTTTTGCCCCCTGTACTTCCTTTCCTCACCAAGATTATTCCATCTGTAGTCCACAGATTTCTCCCTTTATCGTCGAGATCCACGACAGCGACATTCTTATCGTATTTTGACTGTGGTATCTCGCATTCTCGAGAAATTCTCAACTCTAAATCTTCAGTATCTCCCATCTCTCTTCCAATGTATCGATGTGCGTGCTGTCCGCACGGATACCACATCGACACGGGATTCGTCGAATTCGCTGAGGAGGTGCCGTCTTGAATCAAGATTTATTTTTATAACGCTGGAATAACTGTTCAAAAGGGCCATTGAGAAGACTACTGAATAGATGGGAGAATAGAGGGCAATAATTGTGGTTGTAACTCTCTCGATCCTTAGGTGGCAGCGGGCAAAAGAGGTCCATCGGGATCTTCGAGGACTCAACAATTGAGGAAGGAAGAACGAAGCAGGATAATGAGTCCCGTCGGCAGTCTCATGAGGTACGTCCATTTGATATCCACGAGAGAAACGGGATGAAATTGTGATTTCCCTTTCGATTTGCATGGGTGATCGAAAGCAATCATGTCGCCTGTCAATCAGCCTTTCTTCTCATTAGATACGTTCCTTCTCTTTATCTGATCTACCGTTAGCGCATCATCCGAGAGAGAGAGCATGGGAAATGAAGAGAGCAGACTGATGGATATCTTTGTAATGACCATTGCGCAACTGGTTCCTCCCCCTTTTCCTTCCCGATCTCTGACTTCATACAGACTGTTGCAAAATGAGTAGGAGCTCTCTGTCCCACACAATTTCGTGGAAGTACAGAGTGATTGATTCGGAGAGAGGGCATTATTCTCTCGAATCTAAGGGGGAACTCTCCTCCACTATCTCCTCCTCTCTCTGCAAGGTCACTCTGTCCATTGTGCCCCCTGTACACATCGAGAGAGAAATTGAACGAGTGGAGAAAGTGAAACTTACATCGGAAAGAGATCCATCGAATCTATCGACAGATCTCAGGGAATTCATCAGTCGACGTTGCGATTGACTGTTCCCACGACCCGATGAGAATGACAAAAAGTGACTGAAATTAGATCTGTTTGAGAGGAAATAATGGAGAGTTTCTCCTTTGTTCCTGAGGGGAATTTGGAGGTCTCTTTTGATGGAGATGAATCAGAAGGAATTCACTCTCTTTATGGTGATCAAACACGAAGGAAATGCATCAGTTCTCCCTTTTCCTCCTTCCTCCTTCTGGTCAATTCTCCTCGTTGTTTAGAGTAGTCACAAGTAGTGAATAGGGGATCAGATTTCATCCTGTCAGGAGGAAGAATCTTGCCGCAGCTTTGCTAAACTTCTCAAAGAATAACAGTTCATCTGTCATCTTTAGCTTCCATTCTCTTTGACTCTTCAATTGCTTCCACACTGTCCAAGTTGCTTCCTTGTAGTAGAACTACAAAGAAAGAAAGAGAAAGAAGGAGGAGGAAAGTACCACAAAAAGGATGAATAAGGGGTAGTCTGTATGAGTGTACGAGGGATGAGTCAATGGCGGCAGAAACACTGTGAGAAGAAGCGAGGAAAGTGCACGAGAGAGAGGGGAAAAAGGGCGGAATTTACCTTATTCTTTGCAGTGATTCGATCGAGAATATGATGTCGGATCTGGAGGATGCTCTGGCCAGAGAAACAAGGTTAGTATCAAATTAATTTACCTTTTAATCTTTAAAAGTTGTGCAAAATTGGATTTTCAAGGGATAATACTGTTTCGAAAATAATAAACCTATTCTACAGACGCGTCTCCGGTCCCTCTCACTCTGCCCATTCGACTCTTCGTGCCAATCACCACTTCGAATCTCTCAACTCTGGTTACATCTCCGACTCTTCGACCTATCGAGCCACTCCCATCTCCTTCTCTTCCACTCCTCGTCCTCCCACAAGAGGAGCTTCCAGAGGGACGGCTGCTCAGACTGCTTTGGGAAGGGCACTCAATGCATCCAGGGCCAGTGAATCGCCCATCCCGCAGAGAGTTCTGTCGCCTGTCCATGGGGAACCCGCTGTGCGTTTATTGAGTTGATATTCATAGCGAATTTCAATCCCTTTTTCATCAATAGAAAAATTTGATTTGATGAAAACAAAATAGCATTCGAATGAATCAGTTGGGAATGTAGATGAAGAGGTCATTCCTTCGTCATGATTCCATTCCCTTGCAGCCCTTCGATCCCGTTTCTCCCTCTTGGCGACGTCGTGTCTTCCCCTCTTCCACTCCATCCACTCCTTCTCTCGTTCAGTCCGAATTGAGATCCAGAGTTGAGGGACTGCCACCTCGTGAGTTCACTGATTTGTTGAAATTCTAATCTTCGCATTGCTGATTTTTTGTGCTATTTTCCGCATACTGCAATGTATTTATCAAGGAAAAAATCAAGAAGAATGATTTATCGTGTATAATTCGTGAATTGCAGCCCCTCCTCCCGTTTATTCCCCTCCGACGAATTCACTAGGAGAGATGTACAGTAGCAGGAGGTGAGGATGAACGAACGTTAGATATATCAAAATATTGTCGAGAGAAATGACGGAACAGTTATCACGCTTCTGATTACGATATCCAGGCGTAATTGATTTTCTAAAGGATGGATCAAAACAAATTTTCAAACAATTCCTTTGAGATCTCGTGAATCGGAGCTGTCCTCCTCTCGCAATCGATATTTCTCTACGAGTCCAAAGCTGACTAGGGTATGAGATAATCTTGATTCCATGAAATTTATCATGAAAAAAGGCTATTAAAATTTTCGTGTGTATTTTACGGTAGCAGGCAAAATATCTAAAAAGAATTCAATGATATCATTTTCAGCGACTGGTGAGTGTGACTCCCATCGACGATTTCGCCTCTCCTGACTTCGCGACTCCACCCGTTCGTCCAACTGCACTTTATGCAGGAAGAGAAACTACGGTAAGGGAATGGGATAGCTAAAATATTCACGGAATACGGCAGGCATGAATGGACAAACAAATAACTTTTCAGGCTTCATCGATGACTCCTTCCACTCCTCCTTCAGCACCATTCACTCCCTACTCACAGGCGCCCACCTTCCCTGTCAGGTACTGTAGCATGTCAGTTTACGATAGATCGTCTCCTACCGTACTCCTCTCTACAGTACTCCATTTAGGGACGTAGCAGATGCCTCTTGCTGGACTGGACCTCCGACCCCTGCCAAACCGTGCTTGGAGTGTGCTCAACTGAGAGCTATTGTGGAGGAGTTGACTGAGAAGTGAGTGAATACATTCAGAGTTTATCTGATTAGATGATGGTGTTAGTACGAGGGAGGACAATAAAATCACAGTTTATCGTCTGAAGCCATCAACGGAATCTTCCTTCTTCTCTTTCACTAGATGGGAGTCACTGCAGAGACCTCGGGCTCGCTTCCTAAAGATCAAAGATCAAGTCTTGATTCAGAGATCAAAGATCAATAGTCTAACCAGGCTGGGAGGGAATTCCTCCAAGGGGAACGATGAATTGCTTCGTTGCTGATCCCTGCAGAGCCTTCTCTGCTACTTTCACATCGGGGGAAACCTGAGATCAAAGATCAATCGAGAGATCAAAGATCACTGACCTCAACATAGACGACGTGGAGTCGATCGGCCTTGTCGGGTCCTCCAGCCAGCCGCGTGATCTCGAGATTAGAGGAGTGACCTACAATATCGATCCATTCGTTTACCGTAATCTACCGTAATCCTCACCAGGCTCGATGAAGCCGAACACGGGCTTGATGCGGTAGTACTTGTTGTTGGAGGTGCGCACCTGAGAAGAGAGGATAGATCAAAGATCAGTCTATCGTATACCTTGAACGCCACTCGTTTGGGGCAGCTGTTGATCAGTTGATGCGTCGAGGAGCCACCTGGAGATTACGGCATTCGGGTTACGGTACCAGAGATGGTGCCAGTCCGGTACCAGAGCCTACAGTATACCTCCAACGGGGATGTCGCAGGTAGCGGGGTCCGCGGCCACAGACATGGCTGAAGAGAGGGCGACCACTCGGAATGAAGGAGAAGGGGTAGGAATGAGGGAGGAGGAGGAGGAGAGGAGGAGGATAAAGGATGATACGTGAGGATTAGAGTTTGGGTGAGAACGGTGTTGACAATGGTGAATTTAGATGCAAAGAACAACGAGATTCTGAATGCAAACGTACTCATGCGAAAATATCGTTAGTTCGCAGTGGAATCCCACAGAGAAAAAACCGAGAATAGCAAAACAATGGCTCTGTCTGCCTTTTCCTCCATTCATCATCCCTCTCTACAGACTAAATCGTCCTCTGGCCGATGCTGCAGCACAGACGACCACTGCAGCACGCAAGGAGATTGGAGTTGCCACTGATGGTGAGTTTGACGATTTACAAGAACCCAAAAGTTGAGATCAGAGATTATCAATTCCTTCTCAGTCCGTCGACTAATCGATGTTGCGACCGATCCGACCGTTACAACGACGAATGAAGCCTGCTCGGAGACTGATAGACGGTTCGTTGTTGCTTTTAGTGAATAGTGAAGAAAAAAATTAGACTAAAAATATTAGAATTCGAAATAAAATACGAATTTTCAGTGATTTCGTTCACTTCCACGTGCAAACTGATGAGATGGAGGTTGAAGTGAAGGCAGCAGTCGTCGAGAGAGGAAGCAGTCCCCATCCTGAGGAGGTACAGTACTCAATCAATACCCTATCCTACAGAGCTCTACCTTGTGAACTATCGCAAACTGGTTGATTTCAGATCCGTGACGTCATCGACCGTGCATCAGACGCCGTTCGCGTTCAAGTCAACGAGAACGAGGCTCAGACTGGTGAGAATTAGAGAACGGAAACACGTTTCTCCCGTTACTTTTCATTGTAAATACCTATGCAATCAATAAATTTGCAGACGAAGTGATGGTGCCATCTCATCCGTCTCCCATCGAAGTGCAGGTATCGTAGACCACTACAGTACTCCTTTGAATCTTCCTCATTCAGTCCAATCCTCGCGAGACCATCGATCGATGCTCCGATGCATTCCACACGGAGTGCAGTGATGGAGAAATGCAGACTGGTCAGTCAAAATAGTTTTGAGGGAGAAAGCGCGAACCGAAAAGCCTAGTCATTCTTGAATCACTGAATAAATATCGAATGAACGAGTAAATTCAGACGAACTTCCTCGAGAAATTTCGGAAAAGGAAATGGAAGAATCCAGCTGGATACTGCCCAATATGGAACAGGTTAGTAAGATTGTTCACATTTTCAGTTGTTGGAAAATCACTGATTTAAAAGAGAATAAAAATCTTTCAGATCCCTCATGTCGAAGGTGAGAAAGTCGATGAAGTTGAGAAGAAATTGGTTGGAAAGGACGAGAATGCGAATGGAGTCACGCCTCCTCCTCAACAATCGCCCGTGAGTATATTATCTGAAAAAAATTTAAATCTGAGTGCTATCGGATAGTTTCTTTTATGCTATCATTTTTCTTGTTTCAAAAATGCATTGAAGGTGTCCGATCCTCCTCCTGACTACGAAATGATCGACGTAGACGAGGAATTGGATTCAGAAGTCATCATCAGAGACGATGAAGGTTCGTGTTTAAAATCCTTCGTTAAATGCAGAAATGCTTAGCAGCCCCGTATACAATGTTGGCAATATGTATTATCGATCATAATTTTTTCCTGAAGGTGAGGCTGCTATTTTTCAGAAGATCGAACAGAAACTCCTGAGAAAATTGAGATGGAAAAGGTGGAGAAGGTAGAAGAAAAAGAGGTGAAGAAGGAAGAAGAATCGAGGAAACTCGGAGAAGAGGAGGTACGCTCTTCGCATTAGTTATAAGAAAACATAATATTCATATTGTATATCATCACTTCTGTATCACCTACATCAGTGTTGTTTTTGTCTTAGATGTTATGTTTACAGGTAGAATCTCTGAAGAAGTTGCTTGTATCCGAAGAGGGAGGAAAGGCCTTCGTGAGAGGAGGAGTATTCAGAAGTCTACGAGCCAGAACCAGCAAATCTACGGACGATGAGGTACTGCAATCCCTTCGTTGAGTTTCACACTCAATGCCAAATTGATCGAATTTGTATGGCCGATGATTGATCATTTTTCGTTCTTCACTCAGGAAGATCTTCGTCTCTCTGCCACCACCACAGACACGTCGACTCCATCGGAGAAACCAAGCGAGGCTCTCAAGGTGAAAATCGCACTCAAGAAGGTAGTTTCAATCACTTTGATACCATCATCATGATAAATTCAAATTCCCAATCTCAGGCGACGTCGTCAGATGCTGTTCCTCCCGTCGTCTCGAAGATTCCTGAACCGAAAGATGCACGCATTCCGAGGCCGAAATTCGTGAAGTGAGATGCTTTCGAACTCATTTTAATCCCTTTCATCGGCCAACGCACTGGCGGAAGATCCACGATTCAAATTTCTCAGGCATGTCGTTGAGTCGAACGTGAAGGCTGAGACGGAGGATGAGGAGGACGAAGCGACGGATCGACTGACGCCCCTCAGGTGAGCTGGCGCGATCCAAATGTCTACAGGAACTCATCGAAATTTAAATCCAGATCCGAGCTGCGAACTCTTGCTTCATGGCCCACCGCTGGCGCCTCAACTGCGCCAATCGCAGTGCCGCCCCCTCTTATCGAAGAGGAGTGAGTTGATCTTTGATCTTTCTTCCCATCGATCCCTTGACCTTGCAAACATGTTGTTGTGCTTCCCCTTCTCTCGTCGAACGAAGCTCTTGACACGATAGTGAGTGTGAAGGGAGAAGGTTCCCCTCCCTTCCCTCCCCTTCGAGCCGACAGACAAACTGTTTGGTGTGTGGGGGTCAGAGGGAGAAGAGTAAGGGCATTCGGGGAAACTTCCGCCCTTTATTGACTCTTCGTCGAGAGATCGGAAGAGAAGGGGAGAACAACCAAAACAGAGAGTATCGAGAGATCGACTATTGACTAGTCATGATGAAACTGACAGGACCTGCTCGGATTCTGAATCCGACGTCTCCGAAGGGTCGTACGACACAAACGAGCAAGATGATGGCCCCTTCGAGGTAAGCTCCGCCCCTTTCTGACTCCGCCCATCAATCGATAATTGCAGCCTTCCGAGCCACTGATCGATGCTATCAAGACTCTGGATTGCCATGTATCGAGTGTGCTGACTGGAGTCAAACTGAAGCAGGAGGCTGTGGTAGGTCACTTTGGACAAAGCTCGAGAATTCACCTAGATTGTTAGGTGCGAAATGAAAATGCGAATCTTTCCAGGAATGGGCGATGAAATTGGTGCAGCACGAGTGGCTCAAGACTGCAGCCAGTCGAAACAGCAAGGCAGACAGGTACGGTAGAAGGAATGATGATCGAAAACTAATTAGGATCCTTGAAATCGATATTGCAGAGTCGGGGCCTTCCTGAACTGTGTCAAGGAGCAGTCCGACAATCTTCACGAGTTCATCATTAACATCGACGATGCCAATGTGAGTGACCTATCGAAACTAAACTCAGGAAGTCGGGAAGACAAATATTGATGGAACGGAATATTGCAGGCGAATACCGCACTGCATTACGCAGTTTCCAACGGGAATCTTACCGTCGCTTCGCTGCTTCTCGATTTCCAGGCTGCTGTGAGTACCGTATCCCACCGGTTTATGTGACTACCGTAACCATCCATGATCGATCTTTGATCTCTCCCTTCTCAGGTCGACTGTGCCAATCGTGCTGGTTATTCTCCTCTGATGCTCGCGGCTCTCGTTGAATTGAAAGATGCATCAGAGATCAATATCATTCACAGGTACAAATCGATAAACTACCGTACCCTACCGTATCCCTCTCAGACTCTTCCGTGCGGGAGAAGTGAATGCTCGTGCTGAGCCTCACGGTCAAACTGCTCTCATGTTGGCTGTCTCTCACGGCAAACTCGAGACTGCGAAGCTGCTCATCGAGTGCGGCGCCGACGTGAATGTACAGGTCGGTGCTAAAACCAGGAAGTATGGAGAGGAGGGATGAGTGGACTGACAAAATCATCTGGGTTGCAAATCAAAGATAATTCTGCAGGACGAAGAGGGATCAACGGCGTTGATGTGTGCAGCAGAGCACGGTCACAAAGCACTCGTCCAACTCCTATTGAGTGCCCCCGGAGTAGATGCGAGTCTGTATGATTGTGTAAGTCGAAATTGCATGATATCAAAATTCGTATCCTCACTTCTTCTTTCTCTTCAGGACTCTTCGACGGCTCTCTCAATCGCAGTGGAGAATGGTCACAAAGAGATCGGTCTTCTCATCTATGCCCATCAGAAGAGACACAACGAGACTGCCATCTAGACGCCGACGTTTCCCATTCCGCACCACACTCAGGTTGCACCACCCTACCTCACCACCCCTTCACCAGCCATAATTCTCCCCTAGCCCCCGACGTAGACTAGGCGAACAGAGGCCATCTCACTCGTTTGAGATGACCTATTTATTGTTTTCTCTCGGATTCAGATTGCATTTACTGGATCATACTATTCAAATTATGTCTAGGACGAAATTATCGATTTTCTCTCGCATTCCTTCCATCGATTTTCTACGTGTACATTACCGTATTCCGTCTCGTTCCCATCGAGACCCGCCCTCCTCCCTTCGTTGCCAATGAATCACTCTTCCCATTGTAAACACACATCAATTGTCGATTCGTTCATTTTCGCTATGGTGATGAATGATCGTCTTCATCCTCTCGTCATCATCCGAACAGCCTTCGCCTTCAAAGATCCGGGTAGATCAGAGATGTCCTCTGTATTTTCTTGTGTCATTTCTCTGCCTCTCTATTGACTCTCTTCTCTTACATCATCTATCCAAACTTTGCGCACAACCCGCCGAAGTCTCCTCTCAATGCAGAAAAATGCACAGGAAAAGGTCTGGAACAGAAGGGACACGCAACTCATTCGAAGCATTTCACTTAAGGATTGCGTGATTACTAGGCAATAGGAGAAGGTGAGAAGGAGGTGAAGAGAGGAAGCAAACAAGACCTCTGACCCAGACCGATTATTGACCCCTGCCGTTCCCGTTTGCAAATACAGAAAGTACAAAGGACCACACATTGGATAAACAGTCGTTGGTACGGTATTCAGTCGATGGACCAATGGAAACGAAGAGAATCGAGATGAACATCAATAATTCAAGGATTGGACATAAAATTCCCGTGGCGTTTCATTG